>JAZHYW010002401.1:0-207760 GCA_037355805.1 Ixodes ricinus | reverse complement strand
CCTTTAAGGAAGTAAAATATTATTACATTCGACACTAAAATTATTTCTAAGGGGGAAATTTTAACATTTGAGACTCCAGACGGCCAGTATTGTAAATTAATCTATTGAGCTAAGTACAACTCACGCTCAGCGAGCTTTTTCCTTCTGCTGGTAACTGCATTTTCAATATAAGAATGTATCCCACTTTTCTTGGCAATCCAATGGAAGATACAAGCCTGCGTTCTCTCTCCCATTTTGAGTGTGCGCGGGCTCTCCTCCTCTCCCCGGAAATGGGGAGAGTAGAGAGCCCGCGAAAGCTTTACTGCGGTCAAAATGAGAGAGGGAACGCGTGCCTGTACCTTCCACTGCATTGCCAAGAAAAGTTGCCGGGGAGTGTAGCATATATGTGAAAGACGCTATGCTACAATGCCTCGTGACCTATTAAAACGCTTGGTGACAATAGCAGATGGAGTGAAATGGTCCAAAGTTTAATTGTGCAGTATACTTTATATTCTGATTTTTGGTTTTTTTTTTATGCGTGTGTTTTTGTTGTTACTATTCGATTGTGGTTATACAGGGTATTCTTTTAAGATTTTTAAATTTGTTTTAAAAAAAACGCGAAAGCGAAACTAATCCGGTCTGTGCCGGTAAGTTATACGGCCAGGCGAACATAATATGGAGGGGGGGGGGGGGTAATCGTCCCGATGTGTCGGATAATGAACTACAATTTGTTGGTACAGTTTTTATTTAGTGAAAATAAACAAATGGTTTTAATTATACATTTGACGAGAGTCATAGGCAATAACTAAGTTTCGAATGATTTGGGGTGAGTAGGAAGCGTGGCGCATTGCTGTTGGTGCGAAAACGGGGATGATAAGAGAAGAAAAAATAGCTTGGCGCCTTTTGCACAAATAGCAACCTTGGCACGTCACCGCGCTTCCCACGACCAAGAAATCTTTCCAAAATTTACTTAATTAGTGGTTCTCTTTTACACAGCATCTTTTTGATTGGAAACATATATTTATATACCTTCAATAAATTATAAAAAAATGGTTCAACATATTTTAGTTAATTAAACGTGTTATTGGGATATTTATTCGCATATAGTATGTCCCACTGGCCGTATACCTCACCTGCCCAGGAAGAAATGTGACTTTCAGTGTGTTTTTACAACAAATTTGAAAAGCCTTTAAAAAATACTGTAAAGAAAATCTAGGAAGGGTGCAGGCGAGCTGGTAGACAAAAACCTCGCTGAATTAACCTGTGACTGCGGAAGAAGAGAAACATCAAAACGTAGAAGGAGCAAAAAAATAGACAAGACGACGTATCAAACTCAGCTAACTGGTTTATTTCGTCCACCCCTTTATATTGTCTCAAACTTAAGGTCATCACCACCAAGAAAGAAGGACGAGGTTCTTCTGTAAGGGTGGGGATGACCTTGAGCTTGAACTATATAAAAAGATATACTATATAAACGAGTTAGCTGAGGTGAATTTGAGTTGAATTTTGGACGTTGTTTGTCCCCCTTAATATATTTCTACAACTTTATTATTTTAGTGGCCCATTCGCGGTTGAGTGGGATCATGATAGACTTCCGCCAGTTCGCGGGCATTATCACTGTGCGTAATTCCAAGGAACCTTCGCGTCTTAGTGAGGGATCGTCTTTTAGCATGTTGCGGCACCACGGGTTGGAACAATGATTAACTAATTCTTTAATAGATAATGTTTTATACTGCTGGATCATGGCAGTTTCGTCTAACGCAGGAACATCACGCCAAACTTCGCGAGATTAAAATACGCCTACAAAAATGAGGAAGCGCACTTACTCAACCCTTCGGTTTAGAAAGCGGATGTTCAAGAAACGGCTCTAACAACCGGTGCGGCTAGAGCAAGCTCGAAATGCTGTCACCAAGCGGATACCGCGCTCACATACATTGTAGTGAAGAGTGCCGGAGACGAGAGGAAAGATTGCAGGCACCTACTTCAGAGAAGATGGCGAGACGCAAAATAGCAAGGTCAAAGCTGCGGTGTGCGACCGTACGAGACGCGAACCTCGCATTCAACTCCATCTAGAGCGCTAGCTTTGGCAGGACTTTCTTTAAAGACGCTACACCATAAAACGTTTGTTACGTTGAGGCAAAAAAAAATCCTGTCAAGTTCATCCGTGCAACACAAGCTCGAAGCAACACACAGTACATTCTGTGTTACGACTGCCTTCGCTTGCAGGAAAGAGGGGAGTTGTGCTGAGTGCATTACCTTCGTAAAATGCGAGAGTTGCAAAAGCTAAGTATTCTTGGGTGACCACCTTTGGAACAAGGATATGTAAAGTGTGAATAATATAAAACCTGTAACATGGTTTAAGACTTTGTCCGCCTCCTTTTTATTGTCGTTTCCAATGTGTGTTTTTGATGTGTGAATCTCCATCGATCATGAGTGTGTTGAGCTCTACAAGAGCCAGCCAGTCGCTGATGACCGGAGCAGGATAAATCCTACGTATTCGGCAGTGCTGTCCCTGCGTACTCAATTACTGAAAATATCTACTTAGATGCCTGAAAATTACTTAATTGATTATCTAGATTTCCAGGCAACGTTAGTGTGTGGTGCTGCGGCTTACCAATTATCACGCTAGGTGGGGTGACACAATGAGGATAACTTGTATGAAGGTGAGCTTATATGCGCTCGCCTAGTTGCACAAAGTAAGCATGGGCAGATAGAAGAATTTCAGAAGAATTATCGTACAACAAATGTATCTGAGCGTGTGTTTTTTATAGTTAGCCTTACGTTATCTGAAATGATGCGTGGATAGTTCGGGTGTTTCTTTTGGCAGTAATACGTTCGGTTCAAATTCTTCCCCGGGAGTTCGCTCGCTATCACCTTGTGGTAAGTCTCAAATTTCACATGAAGGCAGCTTTGGTTTAATGTACTGAAAAAAAAGACAGTTACGAATGAGAAACCGTACTACGACAATTATTGAAGTCCTTTATCGGCAGAGGCCGACTCATCGTGCGATAAAAACTTAAATTAAGACGCCTATAATAGTCACAATAAGTAATAGGCGCAATAAGGTACAACTGGTCGGATGTCTTTCAAAACAATTTGAGCCTTTGTAAAGGATAGAAGGACTGAACAAACCCCTACCATGGTAAAAGCAATTAAATAGTCAAGCCAAAAAAGAAAAAAAAATATTTTGAATACAATTTAATGCTTATCAAAGCAGTCCCTCACCTATAGCTTTTGACTAAGCTAGGCGAAATTGCGGATACGCTAAACTTGGACACCTGCTTTACTTTCATAATTTGCGGGCTTAAACTAGCGCACTTTTCGACCAAAACCATTTTTTGACCAAAACCGTCAGTGGAGCGTACCTGCACTTCGGAATGTTTGGTAGCTTCCGCGCTCCAAAATCCTCAAATGTTCGCGGGCCACTTAGACCCCTGATGTTATCAAAAAGAGTGTCAGGTTCTAAAAAACTATTTTCAGCACTGTTTTTTTTTTTTGCTAAAACGGTGCTGAATAGTTTTTGCTTATTCAAATTAGTCGTGACGTTTCGGCTAAGAGTTCTGCCTACACTTCTATGGTGTCGTACAGCAATCGCGAGACTCGTGTTGTGGGGAGCACAAGTAAGGCAGGTCTTGTTAAAAGATGATCCCTCGCACAGGACAGCGTGATTTCTTCTGACTGAACTAGTCCAACCTCCTCTCGAATCGATTACCACAGTTCTCCACGTTATTCAAGTTAGCGTTGTAAGACTCGAGGGCTTTAAACAATGCGTCCCAACGTGCCTAGACGGGTCTCTTTAAGACGGGTGCCTCTTGAAACTGCTCCCTACATTCATGTGCGTAGCAATACAACTTTATGACAAAAAAAAAAAAACAGACGATTTTACCTTGCGGTCTTTTTTCTGGGCCTGCCGTCAGAAAAGTTGTTGTGGCTCGCGCGAAGCAAATGTGTCACCGGGCAAAGTTTGTATGTTTACCACATATACGCACCATCATACGCCCCGTTTTCGGGGCATCCAGTTATACGTTTTTCCCAAGCTTGAATTGTTTCTTGAGCTCTGATCTCAGAATTCTAAGATACACTTCCACCCGCAGTCAAGGGAATTCTGAGGTAGTCTACTTATGATGCAAACTCAATTTACGGACTCTAAGCAAGAAAAAAACATGAAGTTACACAATGGGCGGCCGATTTCCTCGATAAAAATTAAATAGACCACTGTGACACGCCCTCTTCCTGCGCCTTAGAGCAGACACCAGGGGGCGCAGGCAAACGGCGTTTTCAAATAATAATTGCGGTATTAAGTCTCCCACACCCAAAGATTTGACGCTTTCGTCAAAGTACAATGCACAACGGGCCTAAAAACCGCAATAATAGTAATGCTTGTAATCTCCACGCCATTAACTATTTTTATTGGTAAACTTTTACGGATATGGCGTTGACCCGAGGATGCCCCCCCCCCCCCCAAAAAAAAAGAAGAAAATATGCCCGTGTTTTTTTTGTTTTCTTTTTTGCGCGAGTTTATTAATACGTTTTGGTTTTGAAAGCGCACAAAAGACGAGGACAGAGTAAGAAACACAAAAAACGGACGAGCGCTCACTCTCAACTGATAGGTTTTATTGGGACCTCAGAAAACACAAAGCATCCCCCCCCCCTCAGATCGCTCATGCGCACTGCAGCTCCTTGTTGTCAAAATACACATCTTAAAACTGTAAAATCACGATGTTTACAACAAAGAGCGCACTCCAGCTCCTTGTTTGACAACAAGGAGCTGCAGTGCGCATGGGCGATCTGAGGGGGGGGGGGGATGCTTTTGTGTTTTCTGAGGTCCCAATAAAACCTATCAGTTGAGAGTGGGCGCTCGTCCGTCGTTTGTGTTTCTTACTCTGTCCTCGTCTTTTGTGCGCTTTCAAAACCAAGATGAATAACTACCAACTAGCCGAACTTTCCACCCGTCTGCAGTTTATTAAGACGTTTTGCTATCTAGAGCAGGTCTTTCTTATTGAGTAAGGCCCAAGAAACAATGTGCCATCAAAAACAAGCGTGTTTAAAAAAAACTTGAGTACCTCGTAAGGGGTAATATATTTATTCACCATGTCCTTGGTAATATTTTTCTTTTTTGTTGAGGAAGTTCAAGCAGCAGTCGTATGTCTCAGAACAGCCACCAATACAAGCAGACTGGCTTCCTTAAACTGTTCGAGTGTGTACATTCAGGAAGTGAGGTAACTTTAAACAAAATCAGCAACTACGCCTGCTCGGTGCTTGCTGTAGTGGCTCTTTTTAGTAAACACTATGTTCAACTGGTTAGAACAACTGTTTAAACCCGGTAAAAAAAAGTAATTTTGCCTGGGTTCGCAACGACCTCCAATGTTGCCAGGTGTCGAAGTAACTCAATATCTTGCTACCCCGAAGTCAAACTCTTTGATGTCTTTTTCTTTTTATCTGGGCCTGTACCGCAATACACTTTAATCCACCAAACACGTAACTCGTACCAGAAACTGTACAAAAGAGATAGCTTTAGACTGGAGATTATAATGTAGGTAGAAATACAAAAATATGCATGTTTAAGCGCCAGTAAAACACTCGTTTGTACATGATTCCTTGGTGTTTATAAAATGAAACGCGCAAGTTTCCCAAGTGAGTTATTTGAGTTTCCTAAGTGCCTAGTATATAGATATAAACGTTGGATGTAATATTTTATTTAATCGCCACTTTTGCCACGTTCCTTAGAATTACGCTTCTCCATGAGCGGAATACCTTCCCAAGAATTTATCATTTGCCATACACGTTCACACTAGAGTGCCGGAGCAAACACTCCGGTAATTTCCATTCTGATCAGAAAATACGCTTTTCCGCGAAGTAATATGGTGTCGACAGTTGTAACACACACTGATGCTATCGCGGACGTCATAAACTACAACTCCACGCTTCTTTGGGGTACCTGCCCGTTTTTGAAGAAGCTTGGGTGCAAATCAGGGCTCGAACACAAGGAGTAGCTCTGGGTTTCATCTGCTTGAAAAGTTGAGAAACAATTGAGCTTGTGAGAATCGCAGGCGTAGCAGAAACTTAGATCGGGTGTTGAAGCCCGTTTTATCCCGGGGTAGGGGGCTTTACGCGTTTGTGAATTTTTTGGTGCCAGTGCACCTACTGAACATGCCAAATGTACATTCACACATGTTTCTTACTCGACAAATGCCTTAATCTGTTCAATAGAGCAATTCGAAAAGTGCCCGTGGTTTTCTCCGTGAGCTGAGGGTGCCATCAAGTGCCCGGACGAACCATGGCAGCTGCTTTTTAACTTGTCAGCTATACTCCGGAGAGGCTTTTCGCCATCATGTGAAACTCCAAGTCTGTGAGTTAAAAAAATATGAATTTAGTATACAAAATATTTGTTATATCATTATTTCACTAGTAAAAGCATAAAATCCCAAATGTGCCAAACAGGGTATAAGCTTTCACGAACCACGTGACAGATTTATTGAATGATACACTTGCTCCAATATTTATTTAATATGAAGGCAGAACATTATTTGTGAACTTACGTATGAGCGAGTTCGTGCGCTAATATTTGAATCAAAGAGTAGGTGGGTGGTACATCCTCCACGATTGCAACACGCCTTCCGTCCTTGCAGGGACCTCCAAGCTTCGCTTGTCCTATAATAAAATAAGTAGTGTTGAGGCTGGACTCAATTGAGTGAATATGCGGCGAACTCCCGACAAATGTTTCCCAATGGTACGTTTTCTTTGCGCATTATATGCATTATATGTTCCCTCACTTTGTGAGGGAACATATAATGGGTTCAAGGTTATATATATAGATATATAAAAGAAAAGAAAAAACGGAATGTCACTGGAGAAGGGGAAGAAGGGGGTCAAAAAACAAATGGCAGTGAAAGAAGAGCTAGGCCACAGGTGAGCTGGTGAATATTAAGCAACACAATAAAACCGGAGCCACGGAACAAGAAGAAAGCTGTGACTGAGACGGTGCTATATGTGTCCTTCTTGTTCCGTGCCTCCGGTTTTATTATGTTGCTTAAAGGGCCCATGATATGAATTTTGGGCTGGTATAAATCACTTTAGATTAGGATTTTAATAATAGCACATCGTTCAGTGCGCCAAAGGAAAAAAGGTAAAAAGTCAAAAGGCTGACTATCAGTGCGAAAATTTTAAAACACAGCGAACTATTTCGTACCTCCTCCCCTTCGTAAGCTCTCTGCCTTTTCACTGTGATACATCCGCGGTTCCCAAAGCGCGTCACCGGTCCAAACGCACGTGACACGATACCGGACCTCACTTTTCCCTTCACCCCTAAGCTGACATTGTGGTGGAAGCTTAGCGCTTGCCTGATCAATCAGCCGCCTCCCTTTCATCACCAGACCTCTTTCACTGCGCGTGGGTATGCGCGAGAGAGCGTGATCACGTTGCAAAAGTGTGGCTGGCCCAACGAGCACGTAGCTTCCACAGCACTGTCAGCTTCGGGGTGAAAGGGGTGGGGAAAGCAACTTTTGTGTGAAGTTTGAGCGACAGGCTAATCTTCTAGGGGGACAATGGCTGTGTCCGGGTATACAAACGAGATTCTTCTTGAACTGTTTGGTAGAATGCGCGATTCATGAGTTGAGGAGGAAAGCTAAACAGGAAAAAGTTTGAAAAGCATTTCATGACCCCCTTAACAAACACAAATCTCCAAACACAGCTAGGTGACTGTTGCGCGACCGAATAAATCCGCGTGGTCCTGGTATCGAACCACCTAACGCAACCACCACGTGCTAAGAAAACAACATCCTAAGTACTATAGCGCGCAGAACGCTATGCAGGCAGAGCAGGGAGGGTGGGCAAGCCTCAAAGATGGCGCGGTGGCTCGATTGTGCGCATGGCCGCCGACAGAGCGCGCTAATATCGGATAAGGTCTATTACACAGTGACTTACGCAAATCATAAAGGATTTGATCGTGAAACCTAACTATGGGCAATTTTGACAACGGACTGTCGATTTTCAAATACATAATTGAGGCGTTCCGGCACACGTAGAAAATAGAAAGCAAATTTTGAAGTTTTAGGTGATTACGTGGCGAATTACTGCATCAAAATAGACCCACTACAATCGAAGCAACATTGGTGGTCGCCATTTCTTCGGCACGAAGCGTGTGATGGGATCCGAGTCCTCGCCGAACGCTGACGCGGCCCTCGTGTCCAATCCGTGCTCAGAGTACGTCATCAAGCAATGGCGAACAGGCGATGGCGCCGTCTTTTGAAAAGAGTCTCTTCTGCCCTGGAACCATCTCCAACTAGTTGAGCTTTTCAGTAGTCCCTTTTATCAAACAACCTGCACGCTTTGCAACTCATAGTCAACGTTCAGGTACATTTTGCTTATTTATTCGTTCATCCAACCAATCCTTCCCAAAATGAAATTAATAATTTTTTTCCACAGTGTCATCTTTCCATGCAATCAAAACTTTTGTTGAATATTAGTATGAACCTAGTCATATAACATGAAAATATACGGGTGAGCCCGGAATCCAAAAAAAATGTGACATGAAATAAAATGCGACACGCCAAAATACAGGGAAGGAACAAAACTCACCCATAACATGATTGTAAGCCGTGCCATCAAAATTGTCGGCAAGATCCACCCTGAACGCAAAAAATATACAATTAACATACACAAGGGGCACAAAGCTTTGCGTATAGTCGCGCAGTATAAAAAAAGCCCACCCGAGCACGTGACTTTAAAAACCACCAGTTTTATATCACGGAAGAAAGCTGAGTTCTCATCGAGTCTATTCTGTAGCCGCTGTTCGACTTTTGTCAGTACTCCCCACTTCATCGGCAAACGACTGTTGAGTCAACACCGATAGTAGTAGTGGTCGGTGAAATAAAAATTACAGGAGGACACCTAAGACTGCTTATGTGTAAGAATGGGGTAGAATTCGTATACGCAGCGTACTCCTACAAGCTGCGCGCCCCGCTATCCTCTGCAGAGGCCAGCGCGGCTACCACTGCGGACGCTGGCCGGCCGGGTTCTGGGGAGCGGCGGGTGTGCGCTGCTGCGGCGGCGAAAGGGAGCAGTGCCGCTCTCTGGGGTGGCGTTCCTTGCAACTATCCGGCGCGCCGGCCGCGTCGCTGCCATTTTAAGGGCCGTTTCGCGGAGGGAATTTTACTGCCGTTTTTCACGGTTACTACGAACAACGCCGGTTCCGCTCCATAGGACAGTTAATGCTTTCGCAATAGAGAAATGGTAAAAACTTACGCAATCCGTAAGGTGAAACACAGCGACATCTGAGGTGCGACGTCGGAGCCGCTAAGGTGTCATTTTAGGCAAGGTGGACTCAATTAACGGTAAAGGCGCCAGCGCGCACCATAGTCCGCGTAGGCGCTTTGTATGAAACCGAGTAACACAACGGACGAGAATTCCATACCGGTTTGTAAGAACGTGTTTTACGAATGCCGCGATTAATTATTATAAAATGCCTCTTACAAAGCTTCCAAATTATATAATTTTGGCGTCACAAATCAAAATAAGCAACGAGGTAAAAAAAGGGAACAAAAAACGGCAAAAAAAGCGCGTGCGCGCTAGCGCGTGTGAATTTTTTTTCTTTTCGTTGTGGCATTTTTTGTGTTTATGATTACAACTTGCATCGGGGCACTGATATTACAAAGGTCGTATTTTTATGTTGAAGAACAGCGCGACTGGGACGAGGACACAAGGAGACGAAGAGAACACAAGACATAGCTCTTCGTCTCCTTGTGCCCTCGTCCCAGTCGCGCTGTTTTTCAACATGAACTCACACCAACTCGCCCAGTTATCTATCCTTGTCGTATTTTTGTTGTTGTCTGAAACAATGCAAAGTGTTCTCATTAAAGTAAAAAAACTGCGCAATTTTTTGTTGCGTTTTTTTTTCGCTTTTTATTTGTGACGTCAAAATTATGAAATTCGGAAGCTTTGTAAGCGACGTCTCTATAATAATTAATAATGACATTCCAAAAACATGTTTCCTTTTTACGCAATTGCGAACGCGCTACGGCCCTTCTTCTTGAAACACCGAAAATTGGAGTCTAGAGTGATGTCGCATCCAGGCTTTCTATCCTCCCTCGAAAACATGGCGGCGCTGGCTGCGCTTGCCACATGTAGCACTGAGGATGATTGAGTCGGGGAATAGGACGAAGTTCTCTTTTTTAGGTGCCTGACGACCTCTCAGACTTCGAAAAAAAAATCGTCAAACGGTCAAAACAACTGGGTTTGGCATGAGTGTAACGTAGTTCCGGTTCTGACTCCGCGGGGCAGCGTTTCAAGCAGAACCGGTGCGACGTGTCCCCTCACGTCGCTCACAAATGTCCACTGCACGTTCTCTTCGACCTCACACCATTTCAAAAGAGTTGTAGATCGCTGAAGGGCCCTAAAAGAACTTCCAACTCGAAAGTCAAGAGTCGTCTTCTCGCAGCGATAGGCGGCACGCACGGAGAAGAGCATTTGATCGCGGGACGCGGGCGAACATGACACTGCGAGTCGGTATGGTTTGGAGGTGTGAGAGATTCGAGTTACAGGACGACTCAATCTTTGACGTCACTGCACTGGCGCGCATCGTGCGGGAACTTTAAATTCGGCTTTGGGAAATTTAATATTTAACTTCACAAATACTCAGTTGCCAAGTTCAGAATTTTGAGGGTAATATCCAGGCATTGTTTTCAATCTGTTCGGATAAGAATAAGAATACTAAAAATAAACTTTACTTGCCAGTGCCCCTTTAAGCAATGGCTCTTCTACGCCAATCACATGATTACGTAGCGGGAAACAAAAGACAAGGACAGCAAAACGATTCACTTTTTGTTATGACCTCGTATCGAACGCTAGCACAGCCTGCTAATTTCACCCGTAGTGAGAAACGTAATTAATCCTCAAAGTTTGTATATAGTTTGTATTCGAAAATTTTGTCTAGAGATGTGAAGTTTTGTGTTCCTCGTGCAGGGCAAGATGCTAGGAACTAGGAGTTACTTACGATGTGACAAAAACAGTAACATCCTCATCACTCTTCCCATAAACGTTTGCAGTTTTATTAATCATCAAGACTGGATCCATGTATGTTTTCAGAGACCGGCTTGGGCAGTCCACGTCAGGGGCAGTAAACACCTCTGCAAAATTCTTCTCCTAGAAAACGAATTTCCAGTAAAGTTTAGGCAGTCGTTTCTATATTGAAATGACAGATCTACTTTACAGCAAAGTGGACGTACCGCTACTTCAACTGTAGTCAGTAGAAACTGAACCCTTGGCTTTGAAGTGTCTTCGTAACGAATGTTTACCTACAAAAATTATTTTAAAGCGTTATTTAGAAAAGAGGTCATTAATATTTTGTCTATACAGAATTTGGGCTTTCCGTTTCTTCAGAAAAGTCAATTGAAATTAAACGCGTATGGATGGACGTTTACTTCTTCCTAGGAGATTAATTCCATAGGCCGTTCAAAACACCTTTTGAGTAATGACATTGGTAAGCAAATATATACATTCTGAAAACATCACTGTTTGTGTAATCATCGGATAAATCCGTACCTACAAAACGTCGAGTATTAAAGGCGGAAGCGCAACGTACGGATTCAGAGATCAGAGTAGTCCGCAATCATATCGATGTCTGTATGTGCTGTGTATGCTCTTGATGTGTATGACCGGTTCCGCTGATGCTATCGTATGCATATAGTTTCACGTGAAGTGTACGTGTGTGTGTGTGTGATGAAGATGCCTCAAGCGCAATATATAATTGCCCACGCTAAATGTTGTTGTTTTCTTGCTGAAACCTATGAATTAGGTGGTACCTGGCGGTAGCTAGCGCCATCTAGCCTAGATATTGGTAATTCTTCAGTTACTCTGCTTGAATCTGTCATCTGGTGGGGAGCGATGAAACCTTTTAAGCTTCGCGATATCTACTGGACCGTGCAATGAGCCAGGAAGGCTCCATTGAATGAGCTGTTTCGAGAGCAACCTTTGGTTTCGCAAATGGTTTTATAGTCCTCCACAATGTGCGGTGCAAATTAACAAATTCTGACGGAGTGAATAGCAAAGGCAACAAGTGGCCGGGTTTCCATTGTCTCGGTTTTAATCTCAGTTTTTAAAACGAAAAGAATGAGAGACTGCGTTTGAAACCCCAAGTTTTCTTAAATGCGTAGGAAGCCGGCTTTGGCAATAAATAGAGTGTGTAAAGAGCGTGTCTTATATTTTTATTTGCTGCTTCTCTCGCTGAGGAAGCAACGAAAAAATTCAAAATGGCTGACTCTTTCTTTGTTTTTGTTGTTGCGATATTGCTCAGCAGGTTTTGAAAGGCCTCCTTTAGAGCGACGCATTTTCCTGTCCGAGAGCTATGCTAAATATTTTCGGGTGATTCGCGGCAGTGTTCCGTGTCAAAACCGACAATCTTAGGGTCGTTGTTAAGCCTTATTGGACTCGATTCACTCGATCCGGGGTGCCATGTTGAGATGTAGACGAGGGAGGAACTTTGCTCCCCGTTTGCAGGGACGTATGTTGCTCTGCCTCTACATGAAAATAGGGAAGAAGATCATTTCTTCCTTTATTATGGAGAATAGAGACCCTTTCTTTATTAGGGTGTGTCGCTGGGTTTTTGTACTTGGGGGTCTAAAACATAAAACAGAATGCCTACGATAATACACTGAACTGAACATATACTTAAATATAAATGTCTTAATAGTTTATAGTTTAAACTCCTGTGAATTTCATTTTTATTTTTATGACAAATTGGAAGACAACATGCATCAGAGATCCATAAAGAAAAAAATCAGAAAGATGAAACTGAGGAAAAGAAATTGGACAACACATACACACAGGTGTCGGGTTTTCAAGATGTTAAAAGTTCACAAGTTCGCCTGTATTTATTTTTGCTATTTCTATAAAGGAAAACAGTATTACCAATTTCATGCAGAGGGCAAAATATTGGACTATATCTTCGGTAGTTTGGAAGGCACTTTGGTGATAATCGTCAACCACAATTTTCAGTTCTGCATAAAAATTGCTGCTGCTTGTTATTTCCGGACCAGCTGGAACGAGAAACGTCGAAATACTATAAAATTCAATCAATATAATATATCAACATATTTCAAGTCGTGAAATAAAAATAAATTCGTGGGGAATAAAAAAAATAGTTGAATGATACCATTTACTTTTAATATAGATAAGATTACAAATTTCTAACTATCCTCTTCCAATTTTCTGCAGGAAGGTGAAACGAGGGTAACCAAAACGGGAAGCCAACTTTAAATTATGCACTGCAAGGTTGTCGTTTTTTTCATTTTCGTAGCAATATATAGGATGTTATCACCGAATGTTGAGGCCTAAAATTAAATTCGTTTGTACTCTCCGTAACACAGGGAAAGAACCCGTTTCTGTAAAAAAATATTTACGGGTGGTATTCGTTATTTTGACATAATTTACAAAGGCATTCTACGCAGTGTAATGAGATACACATACCATTAATTTCTATATAAAGTCCTCGACTGTTTCGACTAATCTACCAACACTTCATTCAAAATATTTAGAAAAAACAAAGATTACCTTTGTATTTACCTCTAATACCAGCACGCTGTTCCACTTTGAATATCTCGTGGGGAATAGGACCGTCATCAGATCGAGCACTGATATTCAGAGGTGCGATTCTCAGTGTATCGCTTAAAATTCCTTTCTGGAACAGAAATACGTAGAGTAAATAAAGTGTTAAGACGTGCGCGATGGTAGTAATAAGCTGCCGCCTACCAAACTGAATAAAGTATTCTAATAAAAACAGCCGCAAATTATAAGGTGCGAAAAACCAAGCAACAAATGGAAAAGTCGGTAGATAAAAGCCGACAAAGTACGCAGGCAAGCAGGATCAATATGCTGAACAAAAAGTCTCTCTTCTTCCAGTTTCAGGATTCTGGTCGAGCAACTTAAAACGTCTTACATCGGCTAACCACGAAGCGCAGGTCTCGCGTCACACCGAGGTGACAAATACGTTTCTACGCACATTCTGGATCAATATCTTTTGTAATGGTAAAATGGGCCGATAATTAAACACGCGTTGCCTAGGCTCTTACTTTCTCTTTCTAAATGTTTTCTTGAAACTGAAAACTAATACGTTTAAAGGGAAACCAGGGCTTCCTTGGATCATAATATATGATTGACTGACTTGTTTGGAGGAACCCAGAAAGGTTCCGAAGTGTGTATCAATGCTTGCAAAGTTGGATATATTTACAATATTTTTCTGTACATAAGGTATCAATAAAATATTAAAAACGACAACCACAAAGTATAGGTACTTATAAAACAAACTTCTTTTCAAGCTGGGCATGGCATGTCAAAGGTTCTATGTGTGCCAGCTTTGGTCAAGCTTTTATAAAATGGTCGTAGAAAAAAAAACTTTTTAATAATGTGGGGAAATGTTTTTATTTCTGAGTGAGCAAAGTCTTTTTTTTATGTCACATTCGTAACACCCCTTTAGGAAACATAGGAACGTAATCTTTTTTTTTTCAGTTTGTAACGCTCATTTGATTGGCTTGTGCTGCTTCTCAAAATCTGAAAACCCATCAGGGGGGTGTCTGTTTTTAGAGAAACGAGAAATTGAAAAATATTAAAAAGAAAATGCTTGCGTTAGGGATTTAGTTAATTAAGTAAAAAGTGAGAATAAATATTTTCCATTTTCACATTTTGGGTCATAACGTAGTTAGAGAATTGCCTCAGTACCTCATGGTTTTGTCGTGATGTGAAATTTTGATTATGATTCGTAGTAGGCGCTTTGTGGGGTTAAAAATGTCACGCTTGAAGTGTACGGCTGGAAACCGATTATGAGCCGGCTAAGCGAGCCCGTGACTTCAATCCCTTCGCTCTGCACCGGCTCCGCAGCTCGCGTGTGTGCACTTCAAATGACGCGAGCGATGCCACGCAAGCGTCGAGCAGAGAGATTAACGCCACGGGCGGGGTTTACTGGATTTTTTGGCTGAGTTTCGGTTTCAAGATGTGTACAAGGGCTTCGTTGCTCTCCCCGCAGCCCATATAAACAACTTAATGCCTGGGCTAAAAAAAAGTTAAGAAAAAAATTTCTTACGGAGGTTTTTTCTTTGTATTTCTTAGATTCTAGCCGCGCTATAGCAAAAACATGTAAATAAAACGTAAACAGACTGTTTTGTCGGCAAAGCCAATTTTTGACTATTCTTTTAAGTATTCTTTTTTATTTCCTTTATCTTAAACGTAATTGTGTGAAAGATCTTGGAGTGTTCGTTGATAGTGCATTGTCTTTTAGAAAGCATGTATCTTTTGTGGTTGGAAGTTCAATGAGAGTGCTGGGAACCATATCACGTTTGACGAAGAATTTCAGGAAGCCTTATTCTTTGTTACAACTTTACAAATCTTTAGTTAGGTCACGACTGGAATTTGCTTCGGTAATATGAAACTCAATATCTAAAACACAAGCCATGACCATTGAACATGTTCAGAAAAGACTGATTCGTATTGTTTACGATAGGTACTTTGAAAGGCGCTGTTATGATAACTATAAATACATACTAAGGTCATTTTCGCTTACACCTTTGTCTGACAGGAGAACAATTCATGATTTCGTATTTTTGCATAGGGTTGTTAATGGTGTTATCGACTCGCCACCACTGCTCAGCAAAGTAAATTTTCATGTTAACTTTCGCAATACCAGATATCTCGTATGCTTTGACGTTCGTTCACCATGTTGTACTTCACCGCTTTCTCGGATTCAGACATTGTATGACAGCATCGCTCCTGTTCACCTAGATTTCTGTACATCTATTTCATTGTACCGCCTTCAGATGAATAGCCTTGCAATTTACAGATAACTTTTTTGATGGTATTATGCTAACGTGTTTCTAGGGTCGTATTGGTGCACCAGAGAGAAGACCACTGTGGTTGTTTCTGGGCACTGAAAAATAAAGTCATTATTATTATTATTATTATTAAAAGTAACGGTAATTCCGGTCCATTTTAGGCTTATTATGACTGTCCCATCTTCTTTAATACGGAAACTATATTCTTAGTATAAGTTTTCAGCATGATATATAATTTTACTGATTCATACTTTGCACCAGCAATAAGCATAACAAAAGTTTTCTCATTACTGAGCTGGACTTACCAACATAAGAATACAAAGAAGAGCGAAATATGCTGGCTCCATAATAATCTGCGTGATGACCGATTTCTCATTTATATATGAAAACTGATCTCGTCTGCTTCAACTTTAATGTCTTCATTTTCTTATTGGCTTACATCTACAATAATTTTTGTTTTATTTGAGACACGTGACTTCTAATTGAACGCACAAACTTCTTACTGCCATCTGGAGGGCACATTCTTCGTGCTGGGTCAAGTATTAACGTAAAGTGCAGAAAAGAACAGAGTTTTACATACCACTTTGAGACCGCCGTTTTTTTCTTCTATGTTTATTGACGCCATTCGATTTCTATCATGATACATGTTCGCTTCAAGCTCCCTTCCATTCATCTGAGAAACAGAATATAATGGACATAGTGTAGATACTGTCATAATGCACAAATTTATTTAAAGCAAACAAACAGGTGGTCTCCTGAATGAACTTGTTGATACGGTTGGTATGGTCGGAGCTAAGCCAACTTAGACATTAGCAGGACATACAGTTGGACTATTTGGCGCACGAGTCGGGTAAAAATAGCGCAGACAAATCACAACACAACAGCAGGCAGGATGCACACAGTAACAGCATTGACTGACTACTGCAGTTTCGCTTCCGTACGAAATTATAAGTCAAAGCTGGTACAGTAACAAACATATAGTCAAACTCAGATGACCCACCATGTGAAACGATTACATATGCAGGAAGACAAAGTCCTACAAACGAGCCTCACTTTTAATTGAAATCAACCTCATCGCCCGTTATCTCCACTTACGCACAACTCACGCAGATATTCGTATTATTACTGTAAATGAAACCTCGCTATTTTCCTTGCATTTTTGTTCCCAAGGCGGCTAACATTTGAACGTTAAACCATGCAGAGCATCCAATATTTCTGTGTTTCTAAAAGTCACCTATTTTCCTCTGGGTGGCGTTCCTCGCTCTGGAGTTGTGTATATGCTATGGTGTCAAGACCGTTCACCAAAGGAATGTTGCCGTAAAGTCGCGTATTTGTTGCGATAAACAACAATTTAAGCTTTTCTGATTATTCTGCTAAAGTTGGGGAGGACAAATTCCTCTGTGCGTGCATTATGTTAGAATTTGTTGCGCTTGCTTGCGAGGAGCTTTGGGTGGTTTTGAATGCGTTGGGCTCATCACACGCCCATGGCGTCTCCGAGTTTATTCAAATTATCAAGACCAGCTTAAAGTATGAAGGAAATAATCCCTGGATCATTTCATTCATACAAAGCTGACAGGAGTTGTCTCGCCTGACAGCGATCAAAGTTTATTTGGCACACCAACACCCCGCTGGTGCACTTTCGTGCCCCACGAGCAGGGTTCAACCACGTGCACATCGAAATTGTAAATCCTCTCCCTCCATCTCAAAGGTTTGCTCGCATTCTTACGTGCGTCGACCGCTACACACAATGGCCGGAAGCAGCACCTCTGCCAGATATTACGGCGCAAACAGCTGCACCAACCTTCGTCGACGTGTGCGTCAGTCGCTTCGTATGTGCTTGCGTCATAACAACGGACAGAGGTCGACAATTCGATTCACCCTTATTTTACTAATTTACACAATTGTTGGGTACTCGCCACATTCATACCACGGCCAATCACCCATCCGCCAAGTGTATGGTTGAACGCATCCAGCGGCAATTCAAAACCGCCATCACTGCACGCGAAGGGCGCAACCACTTGGTGGATCACCTGCTCATAGTGTTGCTTGATCTCCGCTCTACTTTTAAAGAAGACCTCAACTTCACCTCAGCAGAATTGCTAAATGGCGTACCTTTACGTTTACCGGGAGAACACTTTTTCTCCACATAAAACAGCGTCAAAACTCCCTTCTTTAATCACTATCTCAACAAATTACAAAATGTGTTGCGTCGTTTACAACCTGTATTACCCTGTGATTCAGCGCAACTTAAAGGTTTCTCCAGACAAGACCTCTCCACTTGCAGCCATGCTTTCCTACTCAAAGAAGGCATAAACAGGGGTCTTACTCCACCATACGATGGTCTTTGCAAGGTCTTAGCGCGCACCGCGAAGACTTTCACGCTGGAGATCAACGGTCACCCGAAAAATATATCGGCCAACCGCATAAAACACGCCTTTATGGACAGCACTGTTCAATAACCACCTCCACATCACCACATGTTCCTGCTCGACCCACTCACCACATTTCGTGGCATATTTAATGCACGCTCTTAACGTCACCCTCCAGATGAGAGCTATATAGGCGGTGCTCTGACTTCACCTGGGTCGGGGCGGTAGCCCCTGCAAACAAAGCAACGATATACTGGCGTCCTTCTGATGCACCACCGACACCCCGACCTGAAGCTCTAATTCGGACACTTGGCGAAGAAGTCGGATAGAAATCCGGGGGCCGTGACTGGCCAACGCCGCCTTGACCTTGGCGCCGGCCAATCATAGTCACCAAATATCTCGCCAACATCTTCGCCAAGTGTCCAGATTAGGCCCCTGCATGAACACTCACGTTGCTTTCTTTCAGAAGCCAATCATGCCAGGTTTGATTCTTATGGTCAAATCTTGAGGCGGCACGCCATGGGGTCGAAGAAAAAGGATGTCGAAGGGCGAGAGTACTGTCTTGCGCGTTTAGGCATTAAACAGCGCACGAGCTGACATGAGACTGGTCGGACGTCCTTACAGCCTTGTAACGAAGTTAAAAAGTACCCATCATGCTGCCCTAATTCAAAAGAAAAAAGGTGTCGCAGTCATCTTCCACATCCATAGGCAATCCAGCAATTTGAAAAAAGTAGCCACTCATATCGATGTGCCACTTCTATTCTCAGCCCCTAGCAGTCTTTGAATGCTTTGCCCAAGAAATAATAACAAAAAGAAGCGAGTGACGCATGCAACAAGAGGCATTGAGTTGAGATTGTGGGAAGAAATAGAAACCAGTGCGCACGTCAATTGCTCGAGGCCCTTGCAATCAAGGACTAGAGGAAGGAATGTGTCAGTTTCCGTTCAGTTGCACTGCACCACAAGGAGTAAGTGTTCCTGAGGGGAGCCACGGTGTCCGGGCAAGGATAAAAGAAAAAGAAAGACGAAAGCGAAACTACCTCCTCATAAGAAAAAATTAAAAATCGGCTTTAAAAAAATTGTTATTTACTCGACAAGATTAAAAGAAAAATAAGAACATTAAACAGTTGTAAGCCCAGCAATGCGAATGGTGTTTTCTTTTTTGTGCGGTGTAATCTTGGTTCAGTTGGCCCATCGAAAGCATTTCAACAAATACGTAGAATGAGCCGCGTCGGTGGTTTATCGGATTCCGACAAAGTGTGGTCGGGTTTAGATTGGCCAAACCGGCTGATGTCGTAATGAAAGAGCAAAATAACATGACCTTTCAAGAAAGCGAACACCGTCAGGCCACTTGGCGGTGCACTGCCCTGCACAGATGTTGCTGCTAGCAACAGCGTAAAAATATCATAGGCAAGCACACACAAACAAAAAATGTTTTTAGCATTATACTTTGTCCAGCTACTTGCGCTCGATTTTACTTCCTCCTCGTGTCGCCCAGCAAAGGTGTCGGGCTGCGGACCACAAGGTTCGGGGTTGGATTTCTACTGAGCCGCTAGATAAACATATCTTGTTACCCTTAGGTATTCCTGGTTATAATTATGATGACTGTGTATGATGAACATCTCCTACATGCCTAATATAGTTTAAGTATGCCTTATGTTGCCTTGGCATTAGTGAAAAGCATTTTAGTCTCTCTCACGAGTAACTGTTTTAACATGAAATTCAACCTATAAACATTCTATGTTAAAGAAAAACGTAATACCAAAACATGTTAAAGGGGTACTCCGGCGATTTTTTCATGGTCGCTGATTAGCCTCAAAATTGGCTCAACACATAGATAGACACGGTTGTACCAGTTCCCCAAGTATTGTGTGAAAAGAAAATAATTTCGCAAAGTTCTTGCATTTTCGAATTTTGTTTTCATCGTGTCGCTCAAACCAGGTGCCCTTACTGGCAACATTGAAGTGTGGCGACAGAAATGGTACAAAGCAGGTGGTGAGCCATGTTCCCAAGTAATGAGAAGACGTTTGACGGTGGGAAAAAGTGCCAGGTAGGTGATTCTCTGAGAAGCAAGAAAAAACACTCGACATGCTCTGTTTAAGATTACCTGCGCTACCTGAAAGTCTGTACCATTTTGCCGTCACACCACTGGAGAGCGCGCGGAAATTTTAATCTTGGTTTCTACATGATCTTCTTTTGCCGTTTTTCTAATTGCTATTTTGAATTTCGAGAAAGTCAATAGCATACCGTGAAGACTAAAGACCGGTTAGTTAGAAAATGGAATTTTGTTTTGGTAGGTCAAACAACTGCCGGAGTACCCATTTAAGCTGTAAAGCTAACGACAGAGATTCGCAGGGCTGCTGCAAGTCTCCTGGGATGTTTACTATAGCAGCAAAAAACTGCGAAGGTTTTTTGTTTTTTTTAGTCAAGGCATTTTTGTGTTTCACAAATTTCATGAATTGAGAGGTATGAATTATATTTTCTTTATTACGGACAATGTGCGTTCGACTTATTACATTGTAGCTACAAGAGCAACGCCCGGGGCACCACTTTGCAGCAAGTGGGTTTAGATACAATCAATTTATTAACATTTTGAGAGAAAAAAGTTTCCTCATCGCGCGAGCTCTAGACGTTCGAACGCTATCGGTATGGCTGCCGACGTTTCATTTTCACAGCTTCTGTTTTTTTTTTAGAAATATAAGAAATTCATGTGCAATGAAATCTTCTTGCTACAGCTTTTAAATTATTCGCAGTTCTGTGTCGCAATTAGGGAAGAAAGAGAGTGAGGGAAGCCACGGGCGGCTGGTTCTTGACCGGCAGCTATTGAGAAATCTCGTTTGTATAAGTCTCGGTGTGTATCAATTGATATCAACGATAATTATTCTTCAGATGTCGTCGAAGAAATCACCTGGTACACCGCAATACACGTACCTATAAAATAAAACATAAAGAAACCTGCCGTGTTATCGGTTGCATTTTTAAGATACTTAACGGGCTCCTCCTGCGTCCCAAAGAATAATGCAGCTATAGTCACTTACAAGATGAGGACGGCAGTTATAGTCACTGACAAGGTGAGAACGCATCTAGCACGAACTTTCCCAATGCACTTTGAGCGCGCATGCAGCCAAAGCACATTAGAACATGGTTAAAATTGCGCACAAATAGAAAGGAACATAGGAGTAATAAGAGACAAGTGCAGGCATGTTTAATCATTACCAACTGGCCTAACTAACCACTTTGCACAATAGAAGGCATGAAGCGCGTGCTGGATATTCTGTGTTGTAAAAAAAATGATTCGCTTTGAAAAAAAATGTTCATATCTATTGATTGTGTGCATTCTCTGAATTGAAAACTTACAATTTTGTCGACTTTTGTTCCATCAAGGTTTTCCCTAAACACAATATTTTCCGAGAGTATTGAAGTCTTCTGCAGCCTTAGAACAATATCGTCTTGAATGAACACAATCTTTTCAGCGTAGAGTCCTCTTGTCTCAAGAAGCCTTGGATAGACGACTATGCCAGGCGAAGGAGCTGTATTGGGCATAAAAGAGCATTTCATTGGCATTAAGTGCTCTGCCAGTATATACTCGTCGCTACATTATAATTTCTGAAGTGTTAAAATCAAAATTTGTGTAATTTCCAGAAAGTGTTCAAAAAGACCTTGTTTTCTTGAAATTTGTGGCTGATATTTGTAGTTGAATAACTGTTTAATGTTATTTGTACCTTTCATACATCGAAAGTCAAAATGGTCCACAAATGAGACAACAAACGCCATTCTAAAAGTGTTTGCACATTTTTCACGGATAATGAAAATTATAAAATAGGCAACACCTAAAAATACAGCAGGTATGATTTATTTGAGTTATTTTAGTATTGAGATAAAAATGACCACCCCACCATAAAGCCATTAATGGACAGGTCTTCGCTTCGAGCTCCGGAGGTGACTCGAAGGTAATAATAAATACTAAACACAACACTTCCACTTTCCTATGCGACATATTCCCTTAATCTCTTAAACTCTTAGAAGTTCCATCCGATTGGAAAATTTATAACGTCACAGCCGTTATTAAAACAGGAAATTGCCAACTAATCAGCAACTATGTTCTTATATCGCTCACCAACGTTTCATGTAAACTCTTGGAGCATATTCTCTTTTCGAGCATAATAAACTTTCTAGACACTCATAACCTCCTTTTCAAGCACCAGCATGAATTTCTCCAAGTCATACTCATGCGAGACTCAGCTAACAGCATTTCTGACTGAGGTTTATTACAATTTTGATGCCAATCTTCAAACTGACACTATCTTCATTGACTTCTCCAAAGCATTCGACAAGGTCCCTCATCAACGTCTTTTATTAAAACTAAGATATATTAATCTCACCCTCTATAGTAAAATGGATTTCCGAATTCCTCACTAATCGCACTCAGTACTCTTCTATTCACAATATAAATTATACCGCAAGTACAGTAACGTCTGACGTCTCTCAGGGAACCGTTCTTGGCCCTCCTCTTTCTAAATCTACATTAATGATCTCTAGCATGGCATCTCTTCAACAGTCCGTTTGTTTACCGATGACTGCGTCATCTATAGGCTGATTCATTCACGCCACGATCAACTAATTTTGCAGAACGATCTTAAACTTATAACTCAGTGCTGTCAAAAATGTCAAATGGCTTTAAACTATAAGAAATGTAAATCACTGTCGCTTTCCCGCAGTTCGCATGTTCTATCCTCCTCTTACCACCACCTTTCTAGCATCCCAGTAACTGCTTGTTCATCGTATAAATACTTAGGAATTCATCTGACATCTGACCTGTCATGAACCACTCACATAACATCTGTCATTGCCGATGCCAACCCCACCCTCGGATTTCTTCGCCGTAACCTCAGACAAGCTACATCCCCAGTAAAACAACTAGCTTATACTACCGTGGTCAGAACTAAACTAGAATTCTCCTCTTCCATATCGTCACCATGGCAGGCATACACAACTAGCAACCTGGAATCCGTTCAAAGCAGAGCCCTCCGTTCTATTTATTCCGACTATTCTCCTTACGCAAGCCTATCGGGATTTTGCCAAGCAGCTAACCTTGACACACTTTCCCGCCGCCGCAGGGTGTCTCGTCTTTTTCTTTGTTTCTTTGGATCTTTTATTAAAGCAATCATCTCAGACAAAGTTTGCTACCGCCTCCTTACCGGATTTTCTCTCGTCTCGACCATTCTTGTAAACTCAGGTCCGATTTCATCGTCAACCGTCCCTCACCAAATGTCTAATTTACCACTGGACATTCACGACTGGAACACACTGCCTGACGTAAATATTTCTATATCTGACACTAAGAAATTCGCTGCAGCCATTACCTTTTTTTAACCTATAACCAGGTTGCAGCGTGTTTTTGTTGTTGAATATTTTTTTGAAATGTTCACTCCTTTGTATTTCCCCCGGCGCTTCAAGGAAAAGTAAATGATGATGATGATGGCGATTGTTCGTACTAACTGCTAGGCACACAATTTTACAGTTTTCTCTTAAAAACTCCTGAAGCGGGACCCCAGATATACGTGGTATTTAAGATAGTGCATCGCAAAATTCCGTTCCGTGAACTGTAAGCCCTGTCTTCTGTGAAACATGTATTTCGCCTAAAAACATTGACCCGTTATCATAAAAACAAGGTAATAACAACTCGTATACTACAGGAATATTCTTGGTGAGAGCCCTCTGTGGGACGTTACTAGAACAACTCAGTTGGGAAACTGCCATAAGATCCTGCTTTGAAAAAGTGGCTCCAGTCCGTATTCGAGAACCGAACTAAATTCGATCCCAACGCCGCCATTTTTGCACAGCGGACACTCCAGGAACGGCACGACTGTACGCATCGGTTAAGGTCGAGTCGTGCAAGGGCCGGTGGCGCCATCTCGTAGTGACTCTGTAATCGTATTTAGTTCGGACTCGGTGGACGCGAACAGTCCGTGTTTCAAGGGTGAGGGTCCCAACTGAGTGTTTTAATTACGTTGCCTCTGTGGTAACGATTGACTTTTGGCATCCGGATTATTAACTCGAAAAACTAGTGTGGCCCGCTCCGGAGATGACTATTCAAGCACGGTTGCTAATATTTCTAAATAGAATAAGTCACTGACAGCCTACAAAATGCAGGGCTTGGCATATTATATTCACGCTTCTTGCCTCGCGATTGGTTCTCCTGCTTTCTTATCGGCTAATGCCGGCATCTGATTGGTCGCGGAGAGATGATATGATGTTCCGGACTTGACACGCTTTGCGTCTTTTAAGCCGACAGTGGCTTTAGCGTGTCTGTAATCTAGTTAGATGTCATTGCGAAGCGTTAGAAACAAAGGGAAAAATGAAAGACGTTTACAATCCCTTGTAACGCCGAAATAGAACGCAGCTCTTGAGGAAGAGGAGGGGAAGGTACGGTGAGGAGGCCATGCCCATCCACCTTTACTCCCATTTAGGGAAAAAATTTCCCGCCAAATTGAGTGGGGAACACTTTCCGCTAAATTTAGTGGGGAAACGTTTCCGCTAAATTTAGCGGGGAAATTTACCCATAATGCACCGCGCGGTTACGACGACGCCGACGGCGACGGTGACGGTGACGGCAAAGGCGACGGCAACGGCAACGGCGACGGCGACGGCGACGGCGACGCCGCCTGCCGGAAACGGCGCCTAAGAGCTGCGCTCTAAAAACTGGAAGACATCATATTAATTGCCGAGATGCGCTTCGTCATGAGGTGCCAGTTGTGGCTACCTGTTAGTGTGGTGAACTCTAACTGCCTTTATGGTGGCAAGGTGCGTGATTTGCGAATAAGGCGCTTACAGCAAATACCTTTGATGTTCTCACTATTTGTGGCACCTGCCATCGGCGGGCATATGAGTCTGGGCTGGGTATCAAAACAGCAACAGACCAAGCGTGCGAGGAAGTTAAGCTACGTCTTACACTAGAAAGTGAACGCGAGCGGTGAGGTGTTTGTCGTGACTACTGGGACACACACTTACCAAACTCGGCGACGCGTATGAGCAGTCCTGACAGGAACGCGCACTGAAAGATTGCGAACATATTTTAAAAATGTTTGTTGAATGAAGATCATCAATCCAGTAAGTGTTATATGTCTAATACATACGAGACAGTGAAACGCATTTATTTTATAGCCTTTTTTAAACGAATAGCAGGTGCGTACGTAGGGTGGTTCTAGAAAAAAGCACATCTGTTTAGGTTACGCACCTCTAGATCCTTTCGTACGGCAATGACGTCAGTAGAAAGACCGTGAATGCCTTCTGCGATGTGACGTCTGGAAACGGCACATGAAGCAGCGAGCCTTTAACATAAGCAATATAGTAAAAGTGCGTAAATTTTGTGTTTCTAAAAAAGATAGATACGCTGAAAATGAATGGCTATATTGGTGTAACATATCTGATAACGGTACGTTACAATGTGCGCCCTTTTTCCAGGATGTGTGCACTGACGACTCACGTCACTAGATTGCCGTATCTGCGTCAGTGCTCTTTGTGTAGTCGTTTCTCCTGCTGTGTTTTCTGTTGTTGTTTTCAAGCTGCAAACGTAGCGCTGTTGGAAAGAAAGGGTTTTGCCGCAAGTAAGTCCCAGGAGTCGGTTACAACATATATCATTAGTGGACTCTAGTGTAAATTCAATATTGTATGAATACATTTAATTCAATTAAAGGATATACTTCGTGTTCTAGTTGAACAAAGTGCGTGTTTACGATCTCTTCTGTTGCCGTCCGCCCAGTCATGGTGGACGAGAACAGGTGTAGCGATCGCTCGCTTCTCTCGGAATCCGAGAGCGTTCCCGGGCTTCCCACCTTAGCGTCACAGTCACCAGTGTACCAAGTGAAATCTGATAGCAACGTCGCAACAGCTCTCCACGCTGCATCGGGCGATTCCAAGATATTCTCGCCTTTCTTACGCTCGCACCGGCATGCTTCAAGGTTCGCTCAAGCGACCGACTAAGGCGTCAAGGCGATCGACCAAGGCGTCAAGGCGATCGACCAAGGCGGTCAAGGCGTCGAGGTGGCGCGACCAAGGCGTCAAGGCGATCAACCAAGGCGTCAGGCGACCGACCAAGGCGTCAAGGCGATCGACCAAGGCGTCAAGGCGATCAACCAAGGCATCAAGGCTATCGACCAAAGTGCCTAACTCGGCAAAGGGAGCATCTGTTTCTTCATTCTCGTTTTGACTTCAAGAAGTATACTGGAAAGACATTCGGCTCCCCGTGGAGCATTACTGTCTTCCTCCTTTACGTGGAGAATTACGGTACATGTAAGTGCGTTTTAGATGAGATATATGTTATCTTTTGAAGATGTACACGTTTAAAACTCCAAGAGCGTCGACTTTTCCTCCCACAACAAAATATTGTAAGAACTAATTCGTGCAGCGTATAAATTATGTGCAAAAAGGTTTTTTTTGTTGGTGACAACAAGTATTGTAGTATAAAGCGGCGCTGCTGCCCCAACATGGGGGTATTATCAAATACGATATAGCTTCGCCAATACTGGAAATTCCTTCGAAAACTAATAGGAGCGGCGGCGAACGCAACAGTGGCGCCTCTAGCGAACTCGGTGTTTGTGGAAGCAGATGACGCAATGGAAAAGTATCGGCTCCGCGACGTCCTCGAGTTTTGCGAGCCCCGTTTCGTCACCCCAAGAGCTGAAACAATTAATTGAGGTCAGTCTGCTTACAAACCGGAATCCACTGATCGCAACTGCAACGACAAACAAATAACAACGCGTGCATAAGCAAAGATAGTGCAGTTTGTTAAGCGATCTCAAACGCCACTCAGGGGATCACAAGCGTTTGAAGCGCGTCTGGGAAGGAAAACAGGCGCTTAGCGACTCGAACTACGTCGTAAGAGGTTACTGCTGACCCATTACAAACTGAGTTGTCGCAATTTGATATCTGAATAGGTGATTATTGAAACGTGCGAAAACAACATGTTAAGATTACCAGAGCAAGCGCACCAGCTCCTGCAGCATAACTAAACAAAAAGTAACGAAAAAAATGACCGTGCACTTTCCTAACTTTTCAGAAAAGATGGGGTATTCATCCCAGACAAAAATAAAAGAAATTGAGAACAGTCGTGGACAACGGCGAATGAAACAAAAAAGTTAGCAGAGAATACAGATACAAATCACGCAGGAAAGGCCTCCTTCAGCGACGACGATCGTGCGGGGAGTTGGTAGGAGCATTGAACATGAGCCGGTGGTGGTCGCCGTTGGTGTTGAGTCCACAACAAATAAAGTGGAAGCGTACACGACAAAGCTATTTTAAAAACAGCTTCACTTTTTTTTAGTTGCACGTTACACGTTCGTTTATTTGATTTTGCGGCGTTGGTAGGAACTAGAAACAAAACAAGGGAAAGGAATAACGTAGTCCAGCTCACACTGCCCGGTAAGTCGCACGCTGGAATCTGCTACGTGCTAGCAGTGTGTGACCTTTTATGCCTTCGCATTTTTTTATCCCAGTGACTTTGGCAGGTTGTTTGTTTGCTCGCTTGACGAAGCAGTTCACAAGTATATTCAAGCACTTGTTGACGTACGTGTCCAGGCAGTCCTTGCACACCGTGCTTTTGTTTCGAGTGTCGATCACCGGCCTCAAGTACACCTTCAACTAAACTCTTGTTTGGTGCAATATCAGTGAAATGTGTGTCGAAGGCACGGCTGACATTACCGGCTAGGTGACGAGGCGTCACCTAGCCGGTAATGCATTTTCGCATGCGAGTATTTCTTGTTTTTCAACAAAATGTCTTCCGAGGTGTTTCGAGATTCTGATTTCAGTTGGACTTATCAAGCATGATGACAGATTTGACTATCTGCCCACCCGGCTACATAGGACTGAGTTTTCAGTTGTGCATCTGGTCTATCGTCTGAGAAGTTTTCCGCCATCTCCGTGGAGTTCTCATTATCGTCTGTTGAGGCGTCAGTGTCGATTTTGAAGCCAGACTTGGATAGCTTTTCCAGTTTAACTTTAAGTGACTTAATTCCTCACGTTTGTTTGGTCTTCGGGAAGCCAAATAATGAGTTTTCACCACATCGCAAAAACTTGTTATTTTCAGTGGTAGGCAGCACATGGCATGCCTGCCATCTCCAAGTATGCGCTGGTGTATGCCCCAAGGCGGCCGTATGATCAACAAACGATGACCCATATAGCAGGCTTTACCTTGTACTCAAATAAAATCCGAATACAAATGTATAACGAGCTTACACTTTTTATTATATTTATTAAGTATCAAAAATCACATATAAATTTGATTAGAAACTTAATCGAAGGCGGAAATAGGTTATCGCAGAAGGCCGGGAAAAAACAACAACAATAACAAAGTAGCAATAAAACTTTGGTTGGGGCTCTTTGGTTCATATCGATTAAAACGTAACATGCTCAAAAGAACACAAAAAGAAAAACGCGTGACTAGGGTGGTTTAGGAGATTCCCTTTAGTTGCGGCCAAGTTTACATCGGTCAGACCGGCCGACGCTTTAATGAAAAAGCGCGCGAACACAAGCTTGCCGTACGCAATAATTCGGGTGGGCATCTTGCGGAGCACTGCAAGCGATGTGGGTGCGAACTTTTGTTGGAACGCACGACGTTTATTAAGAAAAAGAATGAGAAGATGGAAAGATAATTAATTGAAGCTTTCCGTGTACACGAAGCGGCTGACAGATGCCTAAGCATGCCATTTCTTATCTACTAAAGAAATTATGTTTCTTGAGGGCTGTGTGTAAGGAGCGATAAGACATTTTATCAGTTACATGTGTTTAGGTGATTGGGATCGACAGTTTGACGATGATTCGTGTTTCATTAAATCAGTTGAAGGTTGGCGCCTGTCTGTGTCGAACGTCTGTCTCTTATCGTTCTGTTTTGTTCGCGCCTTTTAACCTTTTAAACAAAGTTGCAGACGGCCCTCAAGATGTCCAGGCATATAGTGGCAGATGAACCGGCGGGAGTAGCGAAGGAAAGAAAGTAAAAACTAAGCCAAAAAAGTCAATGCAAAATACGGGATAGTTGAAACGTCAAGTAAAAAAAAAACAATATAAAAGCAGAAGGAACAGAGGACGTGGAGGCGTAGCGTCGTCTCAAACTTAAAAAAGTAGACTGAAAAAAATGGAGGGAGTTTCAGGACCCGAGTGCCGGCCTTTATCGTAGAAGTCGTAGAAGACAATCGCAATTTATGAGCCATATATAACGTGACTGAAATCACCTTTATTAGCGCTAGGACGCTCTTGTCTTTTTTTTTTTTTTCACGCGCAAAAAGTATGTTTATTTTTGTAAGTCTGCTTTTTTTAGTTTCAGTATTAGCGTCAGATTTGCATGTGCACAATCGACTTTCTTGCAGAGCATACTGACATCGCAGTAATATAAGTGGTTCGAAATTTCTTTTTGCTTCTTCCTCCGTAGACGATCTTAACGGGATTAGCCAGCTCGTCTATTCTACGAGGCGGTTTTAAGCAATACATTCATGAGAAATGGGAATTCCAACAACAAAACGAATTGATCGATAAGGACAGTAAAGTTGAAACGTAGCTATGTTCTGAAACTTTTTGTACATTGCCCTTCTTAAAGAACCAGGGCTAAGGAACATTCGTGTTTTGCCAGACTTACATAAGTTCTGACAGAGTTTTCTTTAGAAGCCTTTTGGGATTAGCAGGATTGCCTACATCGCACCCTTCCTGAACTTGACACTCACGGAGAAGGATGCCATTGATCGCATCATCCGCTCCGTATATTAGAAAACGTTTCATCTACCACCTTCAACAAAGACCAAGCAACTCGAGAAGCTTGGGCTTCGCAACACTCTCTCGGAGATCATTGAAGCACAGAGGATAGCCCACTACGAAAGGCTATCTCTGACCACAGCGGGGAGAACCATCCTCACATCTTTGGGCATCAACTACCACCCAACAAGGCACAGAACGCGAGGCTGGCTTCCAAAGGAGCTACGCGAGCTGCTACAGGTTGCGCTCTCTACCACGGCACATGCATCCAGTGCATGACGCAGGCGGACGCATGGCCAGAGTCAAGGCTCTGGAGAACACTCTACAGCAAGGCTACGACGACTCCGGAGGTGATTTATGTCCACGCAACCTCAGATGACAGGGGTCGAATGACCCTTGCAGTTACGAATCGCTCCGGCCAAATCCTCACGGCAGGCAGCATGTACACCAGCAACAGCGAAGAGGCAGAGGAAGCAGCCATCGCATTGGCCCTCACCCTCAGCACCACGAAAATCATCGTCAGTGACTCCAAGATGGCCATCTGCCAGTACATGCGTTGCAACATCTCTGACAAAGCCCTCAAGCTCGCCACTGGTCGACCACCCAGTCCGCATCCTGTGGTCTCCAGCCCATGCGTCACTCCCAGGCAACGAGAATGTTCACAGTGCAGCCCGCGCTCTTACACACCGGGCTAGCACACCAAGTGAGCACTCGACCATCGCCTCGTGGAGCCACGACAACCTGTACACCTTTAAGGGGGTGCTGGATTCTTACCGAGCAGAACGCCGAGCCTACCCAGAGGCTCACAGCACTCAGCAAGGCAGAATCCACCATCTTCCGTCAAGTCCAGACAGAGACCTTCCTCAACCCGGCGCAGTTACACTCGTGGTATCCACATACCTACGAACCGTCTTGCCGGAACTGTGGCGAGATTGCCACACTCTACCATATACTCTGGGGGTGCCCGAAGCTGCTTCTTCATTCGAAGATTAAACCTTCATCAAGCAAGCCAGGCAACCAGGCACCTGGGAATCCTTCCTGCAGGATCCTGACCGCAAGACTCAGAAGATTCTGGTCCAGATGGCCTCGGACGCAGCCGGGAACATCGCATCTCGTCTGTCGACCGAGAGGATCGCTTCATCAAGAGTCTCTCCCTAAAAGAGACTCGCTTGACGCGGAGATCTAACAGTTCTGGACCCAATAAGTCTACCTCACCTCACCTCAGGAGAGCCCTAAAATTGCACCCTGAAAGCTGTAACTTCTTTCCCACGAGAAGAAAATGTCCTTCACTCATGAAATGGCACCTACTTTTTAGCCTTCAAAGCAGCGAATACCTATGTTTTTTTTTTTATTGGTCACCTTGGAGGGAGATAGGAAAAACCAATGCGTTGTGAAGAATTCATCTGCTTGCGGAAACTCCGAGCTCGCCAGAGACGCTGCGATCACTTTTCGCCCGCACTACGCGGGAGTTGCCAGTATTGGCTTGCATGGTAATTGGTATTACTCTCCGGTCTCTACGATGAATAGCGGGACTGTTAGGGGCGAAGCTCCTTAGGGGCTAGCCATGTCCGTATGTCCGTCCGGCGTCCGGCCTCCGGTGCTTGTGCTCCTGCTCGTGAGCTCACGTGCTCACGTGCTGGTGTAGGGTAAAAAAGAAAATATAAAAAAGATAAGAAAAATGTAAAAAATTTTTTTTTTGAAGATGATGAAAAAAAGAAAATATGTTTGCGCAGTCGACAGGATTCGAACCTGTGCCCATCGCCCTAACCACTCGGCCCCGACTGCGGGACGAGTAGGGGGCTCTGAGATGTGGTAGTAACTCAAGAGCTGGGGATGTCATGGATGAAACGTTGCATGTAGCCGCTCAACGACTATACAGGAGAGGGCACTGTGGTCAAATGCGTATATAATCGCGTTAAACATTGCATGCATTGGCTCAACGTTTATAGACGAGAGGGCGCTGCGGTCAAATGCTCAAATGCGTATGTAACCACGTTACATACCACACAATCTTTTTCTGACATGGATGAAAACGAACGAAAGGCTCGGCATGCTGCGGCTCAGCGTCTACGCAGACAAGCACCACCAGAGCTTCGCCCCAATCACCATCATTCACCACGTGGAGATGCGGTCAATTTTTGGTTTTGTTTATTAGGTTGGAGGGCATGTGTGAGGCAGATGTCGTGAGGTCTGTTTTAGAAGTTTTCACGCGTCATTCGCAGGGGCTCACTTTCACTCACGAACTTCATAACAGTGTTTCGGAATGGGCACCCCCATTCCATTCCAATTCCATTCCGGGGAATTAGAGTTTGCGATAATTCATTTCCTTTCAACTCCTAGGAATGGGCACACTGGGCCCATTCCCACTCCTGTAATGGCTGAATCGTTCCATTCCATTCCTCTAATTCCTAAACGTAAAAATTGGCACTTGACAGCGACATTGTGTTGACGACATAAGCACTGATTTTACTACGCGGAGCGCTGGTGGCACAAAGTGTTTGTTTAAATTGTACTGCAAACCTCGAGAGAGCCCCTTGACAAGTCGATGTTTGTTTAAAACATCGGTCTTTCGACCACGTGGCTCGCAACAAACAGCAAAATTTAAATCCACGAATTTTTTTTGGCAATCTATTTTGCGTTTGTCTTTTAGGACATACGCTGCCAGCGTGTTTGTTTGATAAGACCCTAAAATTATCCAGTTCGTGCATGGCGCAGAAATAAGATATACTACTGTATTCTTCAAATACCTGCACAGCAATACGGCTAGTACGCTGCTGGAAGCGACTCCATGGACAGTGGCAAGAACACATCCTCTGACAAAGTGCAACCTCTGCGGCGCAGCACGACAGACTGTATAGACCATGTAACGAAACTGTCTTTCTGCAGGTCTAGTCAGTTCGGTCACGCGACAAGAGTGGTGACGACAATCTACCTCACCTTACGATGGACCGCAACAGACAGCACGAGAGCCATCGAAACCAATTCACTGCCTTTTCTGAGTGTCGCGTAACCCTGTAGTCCCGCTCACGGTGCTAGATTGCCTGGGATGACTCGTAGCGTCCGCGGCGGTCCATCGCAAATTGAAACCCAGTAGGCAGAGACTAAAGTGAAAGGAAATGAGCGGAAATCCGCTAGCTTGCTTGTAACCACCCACCTGAATGTAAAACATATAACACAGAAAACAAGCATCGGAACAAAGACCAGGTAAAAGGCGGACTTACACGTAAAAATGCAGTATAAAAAACAAGCGTCGGAGCAAAGCGAAAGAGGAGAAGAGAGAAGTGAATCTCGCTTTGTTTTAATGCCGAAGCTAACCCAGATTTCGCACTTCAAAGGAGCGCGCCCGAATTAACGTGGAAGGCAGCAGGGCTAGCTACCTGCTAAACAACGCTCCTCGAATTATAAGAAAACAATAACTGATCATCTTTCGGCGGCGCGCGATTCAACGAGTTATCAGAGCTCTGCGAGTAATGAGTCGACCCCGCTGCCTTCGCTCCCAAATCTCAGTCTTTGCGCGCGTGTATTCTCCATGCCTTCGTTTCTTTTGCTTGGTGCTTAGTATCTAGTTTCGCTCACTCTCGTGTAACGCCAGTAAAGCCGGTCGCCTGCGCAAAAGACGCCACCGCCAGCAACCCCCCCACCCCCTACGTCCCCCCTCTGCTCTTTGCTTTGACGCTTCTTTTTTGTATTGCATTTTCTGCGTATAAGTCTGTTAGAGCTCCAAGCGGGTTAACTGTTTCCCGCCCGCTCATTTTATTTCTGAGCAACTGGCTCGCTGACTGGCTCGCTGACTGGCTCGCTGACTGGCTCATATTCGCTGACCGTAAACACGCACAAAAAATAAGAAATAGATGAACCGGGCCCATTCCATTCCCATTCTATTCCGGGCAAAAGGCATCTAATTCCATTCCCATTCCATTCCCCTCAACGATGCTGCCATTCCATTCCCATTCCATTCCGGGGTCGCGAAAATTCGGAATGATTCCGGAATCATTCCAACTCCGGTGTGGCAACTCCGCAACACTGCAAGTCAAGAATGGGGCTTACCTACAATTTTTTGGATTTGAGATTAGAATTCATCGCTAAACACGTTTGCTGGTCTTATCACTCACGCTCAAAGAAGGGTCTTCTTTCATATGATTCATCGCACTCCAAGCTGGTCAAGAGAAGCGTTGCGTAGACTTGCCTACAAGCTGCACTCGAGAAGTAATGTCATCATGCGGTTGACGGTAGTTTTGCCCGGCAGGTTGAGACACAGACAGTGGCAGGTTTCCCAACTTCGGTTTTATTGAGCGTTGCGGAGGGTTTGTTAAAGAAACTCAAGGGGGAACCCCGTCTTCAGAGGGAAAGGACAAATAAGAGACCGCTCGTAATACCGCATCTCTATAAAATTTCACACAATTTGAAAACGTTGCCTTGATGTACGATGTGCCATTGGAGTTTTCCGCTCCGTGTAAGCTGGCGCAACTATGCGCGAGAGTTGGCGATAAGAAGGACAGCGGCCCTGTTTGCTCGGTGAAGCATGAGAATCAATATGTTGTTTCCAAAGCGGGAGTTGTGTACACGATTCCACTAACGTGTGGAAAAGCCTACGTCGGTCAGACGGGCAGATGTGTTAATCACAGACTGCGGGAGCATGACTTGTCATTGCGATCAGTAGTGGGAGCTGTAGGGGAGAATCTGCCATTGCATTGTCGTGGTTGTGGGTGCAGACCCTATCTTCAGTAAGACTGGTATCATTGGCAATGGAAGAGACAGAGGGAACAGAAAAATTTTAGAGGCACATGCAATTACCAAAGCAGGCGCCGATTGCGTAAGCCAAACGTCACTAGGCTTAAGTAGTAAAGAGATTTTTTTTTTGGACACGTGGTGAATGTATCATGTAACGTGGGCGCGGTTGCTGTTTTTTTTTGTTTTGGTTCATGTGATTAAAGCTCAGTTGAGAGCAGCGCTTGTCCTGCTTGCATTTCCTTTAGTCCCCGTTTTCCGTGCGCTGTTTGCCTTCTCGTCTTTTTCTTCGACTCCAAAGTTTTTGCACCCGCACGATATTCTGACCTCCCCTTCTAGCCCCTCATGAGCACAGTCGGGTAAATGGGCTCGTACTGAAATTATATGTTTAATATACAAATACATTATCAGTAATGTCGAACTCTCTTAAAACTATACATTTTGAAATATGCTATCACGTTCCTTAAGAGTTCAAAATGAGTATATATTTAGTGCATAGCTTTTTGCCAGGCGTAGTTTGCATCTCACTAGATTGGGAAATTCCCCATTCTTTTTCGCGAACCCGAATTTCCACTTCTAGAAGTTTTGATGAAATATAAGATCTAAATGTTTGTTCGCACGCGTCTTTATTTGTTACGATTGATTGTTCGATTGACCTCAAGAACCGTAGTGCCGCCATCAGCAGCGAATGTCTGAATTTTTTTTTGTTTTGGTGTTACACTGAGCTAATAAAGGGGTTTCAGAGATTTCTTAATGGGGAGTTTGTTCTACAGTATCTCATTGTTTAGCTTCTAATTGCTTTAATTAACTACATTGGAGCCGCCTCGGTGGCTCCCAAAGCGCCGGCCTAGTAATTTCCACGCGATGGGTTCGAATCATGGCCATGGTAGCATGCAATCTGAGGGATGCATATTGCGGAGAAGGCGCCGCATAACCGAGATTTCTGCTGCACGTCAGAAAATTCCCAGGCAGTAGAAATAAATCCCCAGATCTTCGCTCGAACGGGCCTGATGCCTTTCGTTGGGTTGGCACTTCAAACTCCCAGGTTTAACCTTGTACATTACATCGATTGTGAAGCGACTCGGGCAAACCGAACGTTTATTCGTGGGCTCTGGCTCTTTTTCACAGCTTGGTATGCTAGAGAGCAAATGAAGGAACCATAAGAACGCAAGGGAGAGTAGATTAGGAGCAGATGACAGCCGCGTCATCGTCAGTCAGAGCACGGGTCGCAAAGTTGTTTTTCGGCATAGCACTCCTCCACCTCAAAGCGAGTAGCGGTTCGAGGGTTTTCGTCTTGTTTTTTGAAGATTTCGGAAATAGTTTGTTGACATAAGTACAAATCGGCATTACAAGCCTTTTATGAAGAATGCGATACGATACAGCAACTTTTTTTTTCATCAGTTGATGAAAGAGTGGTTTATTCGCGACTCCAGCGAAATATAGGCAGCATTTCCCGACTTCACAATGCCGGGCATCCAAACACCTTATTGACCTCCATATTTGAAACAAAAATATGCCGCAATGTCAAGAGGAACAATGTCCAAAGTAAAGAGCAAGCATGGAAAACCAAGAAGCCATTTGCAGTAGTCCCGTATATCCATAGAATCACCCAAAATTGAAAAAAAAACCTAGCGAACCGGCAAAACGTTAAAGTTGTGTGCTAAGCACCCAATAAAGCTTATTCCTAATGCCGCAGAATCATTCAGGCACAAACCGGCAAGAAAGATATGTGTGACACCAGGCACAGGACGAAATACGTTCCGTGCTAAAAAGAAGTCGTTTACACCATACCGTTAACATGTGGACGTTGCTATATTGGACCGACCGGGAGATGCATAAACGACCGTGCACGTGAACATGTGGACAACTTGAAAAATCTCGTGGGACCAGGACACCTCGCTGCCTATTGTTGAAGTTGCAAATGCGAAGCAAAGCTTGAGCAAGCCCGCATCATAGGGCACCACGAAAACTAGCTTGCAAGGAAGATGCGGGAGGCCTTGGCTATAGACAACGAATAAGAAAACTGTGTGAGCTTGGCCTCAATAACCCTGCAACCTCAAAAAAAGCTCTTTCTGCAAGGCGCTCTTCCTGCTCAGTATAAATAGAAGGAAGAGAAAAACACGATTCAGGACTAAAAACAAAAACAAAAGAACAAATGGATACGCCCAAGAAATAGTGAAGACGAGGAATATTTATAAAATATTTGGTAGTCCAGTGATCGGTTGTCTTTTCTGTTTCTCCTTCCGTTATTGTTCAGCTGGTTATACCCGTAATTATTTAAAAATTCGAACACCAACCAAGCCCTTATATAGGGATTCTACGTTTCAAGGCCAATTCGGCCTCTTCTTCAGGAGTGACTACGGCTATGGCCGTTGAGGAGCAGTGTATTTTCTTTTTCTTCTATGGCCTGCGCCTGGTCTTCTTCTACGGCTGTGCCTTTTTTAATAAAGTGACGAAGCCCGTTCACATAGGCGGATGGTAAAGCTCCGAGAGACCTATTGATGTTCTGTGGTGTTGTTTGAATATGCCATGATTCGAGGAACAGTCTTTTTTGAGGATTTGTCTCAACGTCAATGATGCAAGCGTTGTCAAAGTCAATTCGATTATCCTTGACGTCGCATTGCTCAGCGACCGCGCTACGCTCGTGATCAAACTCGCGCACGTCGTTTTTATGTTGAAGGATTCTCTCGGTAACGTTCTTCGTTTCGCCGATATATGTGGCCGCGCAAACCCTGCAAGGAATCTTATATATAACGCCTTGGGCTCTTTCTTTATCAGGGCGATCATTTGGGCGTGGCATGAGTGGTCCAAGGGTAGACACAGGTTTGTGCGCTAGTTGGATACCCTCTTTCGCAAGCACACGTGCCAGTGCCTCGCTTGTTTCGTTGATGTAGGGAACGCTGATGCGGGAGGTTGGGCGGGAATTCGCACTTGACTGTTGCTGCACGTGTCGTTGGTTTCCGCCTACACGGCGGGCAACGCGATGGGTGAAGCTGCTCGTGTAGCCGTTTTTTTAGGTCAGCAATGACGGTTTGTTCCTCCTTTCTTTTGTCCTCTTTTTGATGAGCAGATGGTCTTTGCCCTGGTTAAGAGTGTCCTGACCACCGTCGCCTTGCGATTGGCTGGGTGGCCTCGATTCAAACTGGAGGTAGCGTCCAGTGTGCGTCGGTTTTCTGTATACAGAGAATTTTAGCTCTTCCCTTTGCTGTTTTACAAGCACGTCCAGGAATAGTAAGGTGCCGTCTTTTTCGCTCTCCACAATGAACTGGATGGCCGGCTCGATGGTGTTTAGATGCGACTGGAATTTGTCCACCTCAGAATTTTCCAGGACAGAGAAGCAGTCATCTACGTACCGTAAGAAAATCTTGGGTGGTGTGGATAATGACTGCAGTGCCTTCTGTTCAATAGCTTCCATGCAGAGGTTTGCCGTGGTGACGGAGGTCAAAGCACCCATCACGGTTCCACTGGTCTGCTTAAAGAACTCCCCCTAAAGCTGAAATATGTACTGTCGAGGCAGAGCTCAAGGAGGCGGCACAGTTCATCCACGCTGAGATTCGTTCTCTCGCCGAGTTTTTTTTTTTTTGTCTTTTTCAAAAGCGTTCTTAGCCGTGCCGACTGCCAGGGGAAAAAGAACACTTGTAAAGCGCGAGATGACCTCGAACGGTACTATGGTGTCGTCAGCGCTCAACTTTAATTGTGCAAACTTCTCTACGTAATCGCTGGAATTGCGCTCACAGGTCATTGTATTTTCCACAAGAGGAGAAAGGGTGCGATGAAGAAGTTGGAAAGAGCACGAAGTGGCGAGGTGGCAATATCTGCATTAGGCCAAAGAGGAACGCTAGGCTTGTGAATCTTCGGAAGACCATACAAGCCCGGGGCAGATCCATTCCTACAGAGAAGTCGCAGGTGGAGGCTTCTTGAATCAGGGTGCTTCTTGGAAATGTCCGCTAGAACTTTGTTCATTCTTGCCTGGACTTGTGATCTAGGGTTCTTTGGCAGTTTTTTATAAGCGGAAGTATCAAGAAGATCTTGAACAAAATGTAAGGGCGCGAACGAGCTGGTTTACATTGCACATGGTTGAAAAAACCCCGAGACTGCGGGTAAACGACACAACACTAAAAAGTATCTAACACACCTGAAATTTTTATTTTCCGAAACCTGTTTATATAGGCACTTCGATACAAAAGAAAAAAGGGGAGAGGGTGGGAACCCTAAAGAATGCCACTTTCTACCACCGTAACCTCTGACTAAACAACAAGGACAACGAACTCTGCGTCATGCACTTCTCTTATCTTTGACCCCTCGCTTACCGACCGCCAAACACACTGGTCACCCCAAGTCCGGTAACACAAAAAAGCGAAATTGTGAGGGTTTCTAGGGACGCCGATCTAGCCGCTTTGACCACCACAATTGATAATGTTTCTAAAGACACGTTTGGCATTAAATTTTTCCTTAAAGATCATAAGGTGGATCTTCCTCTCAGAGTAGTCAAAAACGAGAATGGCACATGGTAGAAAATAGTGTCCTCATTTCTTCAGAAGACTCTCACGATCTTGGATACAAGATCCCCGTTGTCACTGCGGTGTTCTGATGATTTAGTGGCTGACTTGCAACCTTTCCACGGAAAGATATGTGCACGATCTTTTCACTTGACATAAAGGATCTGTACTATTCTTTAGAACCTAAGACTTTGGCTGTGTTCCAAATCTTACCCAAATGGATCCGAGTTACTCCGGCGGGTCGTGTCACGTGACAACTCAGATTGAAATGCGCTGGACGCGGGTAAGTTTTGGAACGCCAAGGTACAAAACCCTTACCCTGGAGTAGGATCGAGTAAATTTTGGAACACGGCCTTTATTGGCTAGGGTAAGCAGCTTTTTTGAAGAACATTTGGTCAGTTTTCAGTCGCAGTCAGTTCTTAGGATTTCAGAGGTGTACCTATGTTCTACGGTGGTGCAACATAACGGTCAAAGATACATCCAGCAACAGGGAGTGTGTATTGGATCGGCGGTAGCCCCAGCTCTTTCTGATATTTATCTAAGAGACCTAGATCATCGTCCTCTAGAGTCTTTTAGACATAGGTCCCCAAAGAAAATTCTAGTCAGGAACTACGTAGACGATATTTTGGTTTGTTCCACAGATGGCTCCTTGGCGGATTCTTTGGAGAAAGTAGTGTTTGAAGCAGCGCCCGAATTGAAGATTTCGCTACAGAGACCGAATGACGACAGTTTACAATATCTCGACCTTCAACTTAGGACTAGTTCAGCCTTTGTTGGGAGTACGGAAAGTTCGCAGCAAAACCTCTTCTTCCTTTCAATAGCTGCCATTCTAAACATGTCAAACTTGGGATAATTCGGAATCTCGTCAATTCAACAGTAGAGAAGTCATGCTCACATTTTATTGGCTCTTCTCTTCGTCGTCTGACAGAACGTTTCAAGGTTGCTGGATATCCTCGGGAACATATTTTAAGGCAGTTTGTGTATATGATATCTCCAAAGAAGTCAATTCAGAAAAATCCTAGACCTTCAAAGCGAGTAGTCCTTCCATATATTTCATAAAATTTCTCATAACATCAAAGCGTTAGCCAGCAGGTTTAATGTTGGCACTGCCTTTTCTACAGATTATAGATTGAGCCGTTTGACCCCTTTTGCCTCGACTGTTTCAAGTTGCGCGATAAAACACAGAGAAAGGGATGTGGAATGTTCGTCGGGTGTCATTTACAAGATACCCTTTGATTGTGGCCTCTGTTATATTGGGCAAACTAAACGGTGAATAAATGAGCGGTTGACGGAACACAAACGTTGTATAAAGAAAAAGACCCGCACTCCGAAGTGTCAAAACATCTGATCGAGTGTAGGAACTGTGTACCGTTGTGGCATTTAACTTCAGTAGAGTTGCGGGAAAAAGATGACCATAAGCGGTTGATAAAAGAGTCATTAACAATATTAGGTCACGGGAACGCAGTTAATAAGCCGTCGTTTGAGTTGGACAACGAACTTCGGCGTTTTCTTAGGCTGTGAAAAGTTTTGACCTTCAAGGTCAAAACTTTTCACAGCCTAAGAAACCTACAGCCTCTGTAGGTTTTCGGGTAGAAAACAATGGGTCTTTTTCTTTTTTTTGTGTGTGTGTGTGTCACCGGACTTGGGGTTACCAGTGTGTTTGGCGGTCGGGAAGCGAGTGGTCAAAGATAAGAGAAGTGCATGACGCAGAGTTCGTTGTCCTTGTTGTTTAGTCAGAGGTTACGGTGGTAGAAAGTGGCATTCTTTATGGTTCTCACCCTCTCCTCTTTTTTTCTTTTGTATCAAAGTGCCTATATAACCAGGTTTCGGAAAATAAAAAATTTCAGCTGTGTTAGAGACTTTTTAGTGTTGTGTCGTTTACCCGCAGTCTCGTGGTTTTTTCAACCATGTGCAAGATCTTGAACCTTTTTTTCGTAGTCATCACGGTCCAAGACAACTGTCGAGTTGCACTTGTCGGATGGAAGGAGAGCAATCTTGTCATCTTCCCGAAGCGCTCGAAGTGCTTTTACTTCTTCTTTTGGTAGGTTGTGTTGTTGATCTTGCGGTACCTTAGACAAGATGTGTCGGGTTCGTTCGCGAGAGCTTGGATTAATGCGCGCAATGCCGTCTTCAAGGGCTGCGACCATTTTCGGCAAAGGCGGCCTCGTTGTGGTCTTGTTGAACCCATGACCCTTGGCTAAAACATTAATCTCACAAGGGGAGAGTAGCCTCGGACGAGAGGTTTGTGACAAAACTAGCGGTGCTGGTGCTGCGTTATGTTATTTGTCTGTTCTGCAGTCTCGAAAACGTTTTGCCCTGCGATACTTGCTGTTTTCAGCAGCAGTGGAGGCGACACTTTCGGCGAAAAACTGTAAGGATGGGAATACGTCTGGAATGCTGTATTCTAGCAGCCGTCAAATGAAAAACCGGCGCAGTTTCTTTTTCTTTAAAGTCGCTTGGCATTCGGGGATGCGGGCTTTCGTGGATACAGGCTGAGACGGTGCTCAGCCTGCTCGAGGATCTTGTGTCCTTCCGGCGTATGAACGAAGCGCCTCGTTTATACGCCGGAAGGACACAAGATCCTCGAGCAGGCTGAGCGCCGTCTCATTAAAGCCCGCATCCACAAATGCCAAGCCACTTTAAAGAAAAAGAAACTGCACCTGTTTTCATTTGACGGCAGCTAGAATACAACATTCCAGACGTATTCCCATCCTTACAGTTTTCACCGAAAGTGTCGCCTCCACTGCTGCTGAAAAACAGCAAGTATAAGAGGCAAAAAGTTTTCAAGACTGCAGAACAGACAAATAACACAACGCAGCACCAACACCGCTAGTTTTGTCACAAACATCTCGTCCAGGCTACTTTCCCCTTGTGAGATTAATGTACGAGGGTTGTCCGTAAAATAAAGGTTCCCAATGATTTTTTACAAAAAGAAAACATGTTTATTGGCGTTGAATAATACATTATTGGAAAGCTTAGAATTTCCTCATTTTTCGACATAATCGTCGTTGAGATCAATGCATTGTTGCATGCGGTGTTCCATCTTCTTTATGCCTGAATCGTAGAACACTCCGCCGCGCCGTGAAGGAAGCTTAAAGACTCTTCTTACAGCTCATCTCCGGTTCTGAAATGCGTCCCACCTAGGTATTTCTTCAATTCAGGGAAGATATGGTAGTCACTTGAGGCTATGTCTGGGTTGTAGGGTTGGTGTGAGACAGCATCCCATCCAAATTTGTTGATGAGATCGTTTGTTACACGGGCGATGTGCGGACGAGCGTTTTTCTGATAGAAACGCACTTTCTTCGTGAGCATGCCTCTCCTCTTGTTTTGAATCGCGTAGCGAGGGTTCTTCAGCGTCTCCCAGTAGCGGTCGCATTGATTGTTGTATCGGCAGGCATCAATTCGCACAACAATAACCCCTTCCTGTCCCAAAAGACGCTCGTAATCATTTTGCCGGCAGACAGTTTGTTTGAACTTCCACGGCTTCGGCGACTCTGTATATTTCCACTGACGGGATTGTTCTTTCGTTTCCGGTGTCGTGTAGTGGACCCAGGTGTCATCCCAAGTGACAATAGAGTCCAAGAATTCCTCGCCATCGGTTTTGTAGGCCTGCAAAAATTCGCGGGCCGCTTCAACACGATGCCGTTTGTGGTCTTCCGTAAGCATTCTCGGGACCCACCTTGCACATACCTTGGCATACCGTAAATGGTTTGTCAAACTTTTGTCAATGCAGCTCTTGCTGACATCAGGGATCATCTCGCAGAACTCCCAAACCGTCACCCTTCGATCTTTCAGCATTGTTTCTTTCACTTTCGCAATCCTTTCGTCCGAAATCAATGACAGTCCAGAACGCTGTTCGGCAAGGAAGTCCGCATATCCGTCTTTGAATTCTCTGCAGCATTTGCGCATGTGTAGTACGCGCGTACACTTTTTTCCGTAGACTTTACACAGTTGGGGATGAATGTCCAATGGCGCAGTGTTTTTGGCACATAAAAAAAGGAATCACAGAGCGTAATTCGCACTAGGCGGAAGAAGCGAGTGGGAGCTCCTGCTTTAACGGCTGCTAAGCCAAGACTGAGCGTCGCAGACAGCTCGCCGGGGCGGGGACTGGGAGAGGGGGAACCAAGCTACACGCCAGTGTCGCCGGATCCAGTGTAACAGCACTCCTTGCGAATGCAGCTTCTTGGGAACCTTATTTTACAGACAACCCTTTATTAGCCAATGGTCATGGGTTTAACATGATCACAACGAGGCCGCCTTTGCCAAAAATGGTCGCAGCCCTTGAAGACGCCATTGCGTACATGAATCCAAGCTCTCGCGAAAAAACCCGACAACAGGTGATCGGCATCTTGTCCAAGATACCACAACATAAACAACACAACCTACCAAAAAAGAAGTAAAAGCACTTCGAGCGCTTCGGGAAGATGACCAGATTGCGCTCATTCCAGCCTACAAGGGCAACTCGACTGCCGTCTTGAACCGTAATGACTACGAAAAAAATTGCGGTGGCTTAGATCGGCTATTCCTGGATATACGTAGCGTGAGCTTATGCGCACAAAATGAGAGGCGCTATCAAGCAGCTCCGGTGCAGCGTCAGGCTTGGCTACTGCGCGTATTCTAGTACACTGTAACAGAGGCACACAGCTATGCACGCGGCGGCGCCAGTACGTCTGCCGCGGCTTTGACGACTCGAATGCGAGGACCGGCGAGGCGCGCCCGGTGGCGCGGAGCCCGCGGCGGTGGCGGCTCTGGCACGCCAGTTGTGCGCCATGTGACGTCACTGCTCCTCGCGCTTGCGCAGACCGGCGAGGCGCGCGTGGTGGTGGCGGAGCCCGCAGCGACGGCGGCTCCGCCCCGCCAGCTGTGCGCCGTGTGACGTTCCTGCTCCTCGCGCTTGCGCAGCACGGAGTACGGCTCATTATGAGAGCCACGCGAAACTGCTCAACCTCGGCCAGTGTAGCTCACGCTACAAAAAAGTTTCACGATCTTCTTGATACTTCAGCTTATAAAAAGCTACCAAATCACCCTACATCACAAGTCCAGGCAAGAATGAACAAGGTTCTAGCGGACATTTCCAAGAAGCACCCTGATTCAAGAAGCCTTCACCTGCGATTTCTCTGTAAGAGTGGATCTGCTCCGGGCTTGTATGGTCTTCCGAAGATTCACAAGCCTAGCGTTCCCCTTCGGCCTATTGTAGATTTTACCCCTCGCCACTTCGTGGTCTTTCCAACTGTCTTCATCGCACCCTTTCTCCTCTTGTAGGAAATACGACGACCTATGCGCGCAATTCCAGCGATTTCGTAGAGAAGGTTGCACAATTAAAGTTGAGCGCTGAGGACACCATGGTGTCGTTCGACGTCATCTTGATCTTTACAAGTGTTCATGTTCCCCTGGCTGTCGGACGGCTCGGAACGCTTTTGAAAAAGACAAAAACCTCAGCGAGAGAACGAACCTCAGCGTGGATAAACTGTGCAGCCTCCTTGAGTTCTGCCTCGACAGTACATGTTTCAGCTTAAGGGAGAGTTCTGCAAGCAGACCAGTGGAACCGCGATGGGAGCTTCCATCTCCGTCACCACGGCAAACCTCTGCATTGAAGATATTGAACAGAAGGCACTGCAGTCATTATCCACACCACCCAAAATGTTCTTACGGTACGTAGATGACTTCTTCTGTGTCCTGGAAAAGTCTGAAGTGGACAAATTCTGGCGCATCGCAACACCATCGAGCCGGCCATCCAGTTCACTGTGGAGGGCAAAAAAGACGGCACCTTACCTTTCCTGGACTTGCTAGTAAAACGGCAAAGGGAAGAGCTAAAATTCTCTGTATACAGAAAACCGACGCACACTGGACGCTACCTCCAGTTTGAATCCAGCCACCCAGCCAATTATAAGACGTCGGTGGTCAGGACACTCTTAACCAGGGCAAAGACCATCTGCTCATCAGAAGAAAACAAAAGGAAGGACGAACAAACCGTCATTGCTGACCTCAAAAAATAAAAACGGCTACACGAGCAGCTTTATCTATCGCGTTGCCCGCCGTGTAGGCCGAAACCAACGACACGTGCAGCAACAGTCAAGTGCGAATTCCCGCCCAACCTCCCGCATCAGCGCTCCATACACCAACGAAACAAGCGAGGCACTGGCACGTGTGCTTGCGAAAGTGGGTATCCAACTAGCGCACAAACCTGTGTCTACCCTTGGGCGACTCATGCCACGTCCAAAATATCGCCCTTGTAAAGAAAGAGCCCAAGGCGTTATACTATATAAGATTCCTTGCGGGGTTTGCGCGGCCACATACATCGGCGAAACGAAGAACGTTACCGAGAGAATCCGTCAACATAAAAACGACGTGCGCAAGTTTGATCACAAGCGTACCGCGGTCGCTGAGCACTGCGACGTCAAGGACCATCGAATTGACTTTGACAACGCATGCATCATTGACGTTGAGACAAATCCTCGAAAAAGACTGTTCCTCGAATCATGGCATGTTCAAACAACACCACAGAACATCAAAAGGTCTCTCGGAGCTTTACCATCCGCCTATGTGAACGGGCTTCGTCACTTTATTAAAAAAGGCACAGCCGTAGAAGCAGACCAGGCGCACGCCGTAGAAGAAAAAGAAAAATACACTGCTCCTCAACGGCCATAGCCATAGTCGCCCCTGAAGAAGAGGCCGAATTGGCCTTGAAACGTAGGGTCTCTATAGAAGGGCTTGGTAGGAGTTCGAATTTTTTAATAATTAATTACTCCCAACCAGACAGATGTCTGTCAAATGTTTATTTTTAAATCCACCCGTAATGTGTCATAACCAACTAGCTCAACTCAGCCCAAAAATAAGTTACTTGTTAATCTTCGTTTTTTTTGCATTTCATACGAAGATGAATAAGTAACTTCTAGAGGCCATAGGAAGCTTCCGAAAGAGCGGAAACACCACGTGATAAATAGCGGCCACATTTCCGCGGCGCCCGCGGGTGCCAAATACAATTTCGTTTCGCACCGTAAATATAACTCTACATATATATATATATATATATATATATATATATATATATATATATATATATATATATATATATATATATATATATATATATATATATATATATATATATATATATATATATATATATATATATATATTTTTTTTATCGTTGTGAATTTGTTTTGTGATTTCCTTTCCTCACCAGGCTGTCAAAAAAATATTTTTTTTTCTAAGGAGCAGAGCAACGATTTTCGAACTTTGGCCAATTAACTGCAGAAAGTAGTATCACCTGTACATGGCTTGCACGTGACGACATTCAAAGAGCGCTCCGATGACCACCAGAGAAGAGGGGATGAAGGAGCTCCCATCTTATCAGGATCCTCTTCTGTGCCTCCCGGATTCGCACAGACGTCGCTACTCACCTCCCAGAAGATTATAAATGATTAGCCCGTCACTCAAAATTCTTACAAAAGCAACTTTCCTCTCCTCCTCTCACATGGTGGTCAAAAGTATGCGATGTGACGTCCGAAGCGAACAACAGAAAACCGTATTTTCTTGCGAGTGCTAGTTTTTATGTAAAAAAATGAAACAAATCGAAGGTCAAAGTCCCTCTCAGCTCTCCACGTCGCCTTTCGAGTGACGTACTCCGGGGATAACCTGGTTTTCCCTTGGGTTCTCTCTTCAGAGACTCCAGCCGCTTCCTCTGAGATTGTCGACTTTAAAAGGATTAGCATCGTCGAAGGTCGCTACGAGCGCGATCGACACAAAAGATGGTTCGCCCCGGAGCTGACGGCGAGTGTATCAGCGGAGGGGGACAGGTCTTGTTCATTTCCGCATATCCCCCAGTGACGCTTTCATCGTAGTTTCTGTAACCGCCACACGCGGCTACAGATCGGCAAATAATTCGTGTTTTGCTTTGCGATTACGCAGCAGAATAGCAGTTTTTCTGGGCAAGGTGACGCGTTTTTGGTCACTTGTGCTTGGATAAACTATATAAAAAATACAAACTGCCAATTCTATGGACATTAAAATCGTTGCACTGCCCCTTTAAGCTCGGTGTATGCCCAGTGGCGGCTACACCATTTTTTGCATAGACAAAGCTTTTGAGGACCCTATCCCAAAACTGGCTCACCAAGGGTTTTAGAATTGCGTAAATATACACTTGCGTTAGCGCTGCGTGCGACGCACGCAAGCTCTCAGTGGAAACGCTGGGCAGTTTGTGAAACCAGCGCTTTTAGTACAGGAAAACGCAAACGTATACGCAAGCGGTTGAACCGCCATCTAGATGCGCCCATGCAAACTGCTCCAAGAAATCTAGGGCCGGTATTCGGTCAAGCCAATCTGAGTCTCGCGCTGTCCTGGGCGTGACGAGAACAAGCATAGTGGACAAGATTATGAAAACGAGAACTTAAGTATAAGTTTCTAATCGTGTTCCTAATAGTGTTAAAGCAGCCGAAAGCAACTGAAATACACCTTTTTAGATCCTTGTTGCGACGTCGTCATGTCGATAGCGTGGAGCGCTGAGACATTGTTTTGTCTAAAGAGGTTTGGTGCACTTGTACCATTTAATCAAAAAGAAATGAGTAAGAAAAAATGAAATGTGTACAACCCGATTCTCATTGGTGAGCTTTCTTGCGATTTTCAGTCCCTGGTTTACTCTCGCGATATAAGCAATATGGGCGGAGGTAGCGGTGCTTGACGTCGTAACTCGAATATGCAAGCAGAATGGCACCATGCAGATCAGCTGTGGATACACTCCATGTAATTTTGGTTTCTCTTGAGAGTGCAGACAGACGCGTTATACAAGACAAAACAAGTTTTCGAATGGAATCGCTTTGGCTACTGTTTCTTGTCGATGTGAGGTGACACTGAAAATGAATTACCACTCAGCTATAAAAATATATCTGGAGCGTTTGTGTCATCCAACATAAAAGAAGAATAAAAGCTATAAAAAATTGAATCTACAAATATTGGCAACGTCGGTCAAAATATGTTGAGTGATATTATTTATTAATATTGCCAGAGAATAAGGCGACGGCAACGAATCTTGTTTGCATGTACAATTGTTTCTTCAGCTCCAGTTGTTGTTGTCGTCAGCCCAGTGTTGTTGTGTCCGCTGCTTAGCAATATGGGCGATTATCGTCTTTTCCCAAGAGGGTTAGTGTGATTATCGCACTTGTGCCTCAGGCAGTACTGGGGAAAAAAAACAATATTAAATATGAGTAAAGTATACTTTAGACTGCAGTGGTCCTCAAATCTGGGTCCGCGGACCTTTTGGGGTCCGCGAAGGCAATCTAGGGGTCTGCGAAGCCCTTCCTCATCAGTCAAGCCCGGCAATAAAAGTTGTCTTCTTTCATGTCGAGAAGAATTATTTCAGTTTCCGGGCGAGTTTTCTCGTGTGTATGTCAAAAAGAAAGGTCTATTTCAAACTAGCCCTTAGATATATCCATTTATTAAATAATTATTATGTTTAACCTATACCTTTCCCTTCCCTAACCACGAGAGGGGTCCTCCATCATCTCCCCCGATCCACAAGGGGTCCGCGAAACCTCGAATTTTGAGAACCACTGCATTTTGGAGTGTATCCATTTTTGAATCATGAACAGTTGGCATTCACTTGCTGCCGTAGCCTATAGTCTTGCAGATATGAGTCTTCGGGTTTTGTTTATTTTCAAATTGGGTATATTTGTTTCGTGTTTATTTTTCCCAGTGTTCTTATTTGATGTATGACAGTAACTGACATTTATGTGGGCTTCTGCAGAAAACCCAGAATACAGGCATTAAATTCCCCAGACAAAAAAAAAGATAAAAAGAAAAAAAAATGCGTATGATCGATATATATATGTATACATATAAAAGAAAGCTTCCAAGTACTGATAAAAGTAAACGAGACATAGGCCGTTGTTTCCGAAACCTTAACATGTCCGAAACCAATAATGCATCATGTTTATTGTGGGCTACAAGGAAAGGCTTAATAATCGGGCGGGGAGAACGGTCCCGCAATCAAGCCCGCAGTGCGGAGCGTAATTTGTATGCGGGGTAACAGCACCACCTTGCACTCCTGTACGACTTTCACTGATAAGCTTACAGGGCGCTGGAAGCAACATGCTTGTTGTAGCAGTAAACAGTTGATCTGGCACCACGAAATCCTACGTTCTGCGCAAACTGTGACGCAGAATGTAAGGTCCGCTGGCAGGTTAGGGTGTAGATCGATGCGAGTACGATGCTTCCACCGCCATATGACATTTTAATGGCTGGTGTCTCAAACACGCAGCATCTCCTTTCACTGAGCAGAAGTGAGTCAGCGGGTAAGAGCGGGAGGGCGAAAGTAGCTCGGAATTATAGCCCCCTGTGAACATAAATGTAACGCCATTCTCCTTCTTTCAGCTTCTTTCTTCCTGGCTGCACGCCGCTATTTTTGAGCGAAGACGCCAGTCAATGACGACATCACATGCACTCACGTGGCGCTGTGACTGGCCGACGCGCTTCCTCTTCCTTCTACTAGCGACCTTTCCTGGCTCTCTGATGTCATTTTCGAGTGGAGGTGAGAGAGGAGGAATATTTTGTGCAATGAATTGAACTACTTTTATATATTGAAGATGTCCTAATTGTTTATGATTATATATAACGATTTTAGGGGAAGTTCCCAACGTGGAGAAGATTTGGACAATAATAAATTGATTATCTCTACTAAGGAGCGCAACTCGCGCCGTCTAAGCGTGTGATGACCGCTCCGCTAGTCTGTGAGACGCTCCGGGATCGAACTCCGAAGCGGGCAGATTTTTCAGCGACCACCCTAAAGGGCGCAAGTTGCACTCTCTTCCAGGTGGAAGTCAGTTTATTCTTGCAGGTTCTACTGAGAAGCGCGAATACAGCGCAGAGAGCGCTATCAGCCTATATAATACCTTTGTGATAGTGACACTGACACTGAGGATAACGGGTCACAAACCAAAGAGGAAGCATGAAAGCATCGTCAGTTTTGCATGATCCATTCAGGATCATGGAGGGCCGACAATTTCAGGAATATGCTAGAGGCTGCTGGCGACATGCGCGATCACAAGTGTAGCTAAGGTCGGCCTTCCACGATTTGTCAAATTCCAACTTTGATGTTTGTAGTAAGATTAGTTCTGCTATGGTGGCCAGAAGAAGAAGTGTGTCGGGCGGGAGCGAGAGGCTGCACAATTTTTTAGATGAAAACGATTGAACAATAGATAGTGCTACGCGCAGCTAGCGCCTTCAAAAAATCTTTGTTGATGAAGATAAAGTGTGGAGGGTGGACAGTGACCAGAATATGATGTTATTTCACTTTGGTTCAATCCAACGAAGCTGCAGCTGGCCACATTGAAATATAACGTTTTAGTTATGTTAATGCGATATCGAGGCAGTATGTAGGGACTTCGAAAAAAGTTATACCAGTATAAATATCTTCACATTAGCAGAATACTCCACTGAGCTCAAGCACGCTATTGCCACACGTTCGGTATTGAGAGGCACTCGAGGAAAAAACGGCTTGTCCTGTGGTAGGACGCTGAAATCCAGAGAGCCATCCAACATAGGCAGGAGGCTAACCGCGAACATCGCCAGGCGCTAAGGACGCTTGGAAAAGCACCGGAAACCCTGCAACTGCGAGATGAGTAGTAGGCGCTGAAGGCGAAGACCCGAGATATTGTCAAGAAGAAAAAGCAAGCGCATGGCTGCAAGAAGATGACTTATATAAGTAAATGGAGAAAAAAGGCCGGAGAGAAGTTGTGGCGTAATATTGGCACTCTAGACGGAACGGACAGTTTACCCCACCTGATAGATGCCGAAAACAACAAGGGGGTACAAAAGGGGAAAAAGCTCTTGAACGAGCACCTCTAACACCGAAAACACGAACACCGAAAACACGACGGAGCAGAAAAACGAACTGAAGAACGTGTCAGCCGGTAGTCCGCAAGTCGAAGGTAGTTCACTGACTACATCAACAAATGACAGCCAAACAGCAGTGGGACGAGTGCAGGTCGACCGCGCACTTGCGCGGTTGAATTGCAGCACTTAAATGGGTCTGGATGGAATATCGGCCAAGGTATTGAAAGGCCTAGGCCCCGACATACGGGACCAATTGGCACACCTCTTCAGTCATATATGGTTCAAAGATAACCGGGGTCCCAGGGACTGGAAGCCCGATCGAGTTACCTTTATGCCAAAGAACAGCGAAGACCAGCAGCTGCTGCGTGACTACCGTCCACTTTCCTTCACGGCAGTTGCCTACATAGTGTTCGCGACTATCATCAACTGGTGCATCACACAATTGGCTGAGGGAGTCGCCATGCTTACGGAGCTGCAGAACGGCTTTGAATTTGGCCGTCGGCTGTACGACAATCTCTTTGCGCTGACTTGATGTATTAAGAATGAGCGGGTGGAGCTGCGAACACTAGTATGCTTTTTTATACTGCCAAAGCCTATGACTGGGTCCCTCATCCCATGCTGCTCGACGGGCTATGACAGCTGAACATGCTGGAGCATGGGTGAGTCTAATCCAAAGATTATATGACGGCAATCTTGTAGAAGCATTGTTCAATTGCGTGAAATCAAGCCAGGTTGAATTTGGAAAGCGATTGACAGGGTTGTGCATTGTCGCCAACGCTATATATGCTATATGCGTCTAGCATGAAAAAGGCGCTTCAAGACACTGGCATCGGTTGCTACCTGGTGCACCGTTAACATGGCGGAATAGTGTCCTGGCGACCACCTGAACTTGCCTAACCTTATGATCTCGTGCTGATGGCTGACAATGTGGTGGACATCAGGCGATTGCTGGTAGCCTGTGAAAAAGAAGCCAACGAACTCCGACTTCGCTTCCATGCCTACAAGTCAGAATATTTTTTTCTGGTGGGGAAGGTATCCTTTGATCACTAACCCTGCAGAGCACAGCAATCCCCGTGCAATTCAACTAGAGGTACCTCGCAGTGACTCTTTCGGCCATGGAAGAGTACCTGGCTGAATACCACCAGAGCATCAGGACAACTTGAGCACGAAAGTGTAATGTACCTCGTGGGCGGATCCCTATGGAGCTGCGAGCGTAACGCGGTCCCCCGAGAACTTTGAAAGGCTGTCGTTGTGCCCGGGCTGACATTCGGGAACGCTGTCATCTGGGTTTGCACAGAGCTCCGTGAAAACCTTGAACGGTTCCAAAGGGTGTTCGGGCGTCAGGCATTGGCGTGCCACGGACAAGTAGCGAACGAAGTTGTGGAAGGCGACGTCGGCTGGTCTTCCTTTGAGACACGAGAGGCCAGAAGCAAGCTGGAATACTATAGACGTCTCAGGTACATAAATAGAGACCGCTGGGCTAGGCGTCTTCTCATTTACATTCACTTGGAGAATGTCAACTCAACTCGTGGGAAGCGAGTTGCTCGGCTTGGCACGAAGTTTAGCATCTTCTCCTTCGACACCGAACTCGAGACTGAAAGAGAATGGGAGGCTACAGTGCGGGTCCAGGTGAGGACGCTCGAGAGGAACCGTTGGATTACTGGCATGCTACACCATACAACCATGCGTCTATACGCATCGCTGAAGACAGAGGTCGGCCCACTGAGATTCTGCGGGAACACACAGGGCAGTAGGTTTCTTATTGAGGCCCGTTGTGGTGCCCCCGTACCTGACTATACCGAAGGAAGTACGACTCTTGTATTACGGACACGGTGTGTAGTGCGTGTGGAGCAGACGAAGAAGCTATTCAACACTTGCTGCTCGCATGCAGGGCGCTATTCCCAGTGCTTGTTGCAGCGGCCGCATTGAGCAGGCGCTCGCTTTTACTAATGAACAAAACCATTTAGCATGCTCTAAGCGGAGATTGGATGCAGGGTGGAAGGTTCGCCGGTGAAAACAGTCGGTGTGGCTATTAAAACCAGTGTTTATTGGTGAACAGAATGTTTGGACACATATGTTACCCACCTTCCCTTTCTATCCGAATTTTGTCCTGAGTCTGGTAGCACTAATTTTAGACTCTCGATGCAAAGAGATTGCGCCTTACGTATACAAACACATACATACGAGTTCTCGCCTGCCAGCTTGGCTAGCGCTGCGTGAGATCTTCATTCTTGTCATAAATACGAACGGATATTTCTTTGTTTTTTGGAGGGGGGGGAGGAAGGGCGGGGGGGACGGCATGTATTGATCGTTCTGTTACTCAAAAGGAAGGGGACAAATTTTCTTTTCACTTACATTTATAACATAAGCGCTGCCCCGGTGCATCTGTTGAAATGTCACATAGCTTCTTTATCTTTGGATATAGGTTTCCGCAATATTGAAAGTCCAACTGCTAGCATGTCCCTTTAATATCAAATCCTATATGACTGTTTTTGTCAGCTACATGAATCGCGCATGTAGCACCTGTTAAGTGGGTTGGGCGCCTGAATTCTGCGATGAAAATTTCGCTCTGAAAATTCCGCAATGACAAGTTTGGGGACGGCTTGGGGCGCTGCAGCAAGCAAGCGAGTCAGCGGTCCCAACAGTCATCGCGCCTCGCGCTTCTCTCTTTCACTGCTCGTAGAGCCATACAGCGCCCGTCACACTTTCCCTTGTTGCGGCGCCCGTCACACTTTCCCTTGTAGCCACCATAGTTTTGTTTTGATCAGCGGAAAGCAAGGTTTTGTCAGGCTCAAATTTACGATATTTTTTTAGGAACGAAATGACTTTAAGCTTGCAACGTCCATGTTACAGACATAATCAAATTTATCTTTCGCAGCTGATATGCTTGTTCGTGACGTCATCTGTAAAAACCATAGAAGGGCACCACCAAAATTTCTCTTCTTTAATTATTGGTTAAACCTTTTATGAACTGTCCTAGGCTTTCTATAAAACGCTTCAGAGTGACAGCATGATCTGGGGCGAAGACAAGATCGTTGCTCTACTCGTCGCCAGAAAGGTCAATGATACCTGTACTCGTTACACAGGCAAAAATACCTAGCTGCTTTACACAATCCTGCTCTCAAAAGTAACGAAGGCGTTATTTGTCAACGTACAAAGAATTAAATACAAGTAACATAAGATGTACATGTCTGCTCCAGACCTAGATGCTGTAACGAGGGAACTGATGATGAGCTTTCAAAATGCTCCGAACACGAGTGACCCAACCACGTAACGGGCACGTTTTTTAAACGAGCATACGCTCTTGGCAAAGGTGACTCGATAAAACGGAAGACGCAAAAGCAACGCGAGAAAGGAAGACGACGAAATGTTACTGCCGAAAGTACAACAAATAGTAGGCTCGTTAGAATTACCTGCACCTGCTGCACCGGTGCAAAAAGAGAGCAGGGCAGTGCGCTTCCGGTTTGTGAACTGAGATACGACCGGAAGTTCACCGCCCTACACTTCTCTGCACGGGTGTAGGATGTGTAGGGAATTAGAGCGAGCCTACTGTCACCACCTCACCAGGGATCTTCAGGGATTGATGGATCGGTGCTAATGGCTGTGCCCTTTATAACGGGCGGTAGGTTGCGCCACCAAGTCAAAAACATGCGTTATCTGTTTTTCTTCCATGCCCATCTTTCGTTATCGTAAAGGATTTCTCCCTTCGCCCTTCTATGTCAATTTGCTGCCCCTCCGCAATTTTGTAACTATTACCAATCGGTGTGGGATACCATCGGGACAAGGGTGGTGCCTCAATCTCGTTGGCTGTTGGGCACCTATATGCCTGTCTGTTACAGGGTGAAGACCTCTTTTCATGCACTGAGTGGGCCAGCGAGCGACGTGCACTTCAACAGATATAAAAAGAAAACGATTAAGCGGAAAAATCGTTTAGAGGTCAGCACTCAAGCAAAGGCGCGTGTTTGTACGAAGGCACTTTCGACTGGCGTAAGCGGCCACGCGATAACAAGGAAAACCAGTGGCGCTCCGGATCGAACAGGATATTGTTATAAGCGTGAAGGAAGAAGAGAATAAAGACGTCAGCGAACTGTTGTGGCTACATTCCGTTTCACAGCAGGTTCGACCACAGTCAATGTTACGATGAGATGGAGGCAATCGAACAGTGCCAAAAGTGCTTCGTCATGCCGCTTATCATATATTTGTGCGTTTGTTATTACAGCCTAAACCAATCGCAGTGCAGACAGTTTTTTTAAGGTTTAAACATTATATCAGCGTCGTCGAAGGCCGAGCTTCGACCGTAGATTGCAGCGATTGGCTCTGTCGAGTGCCTTGCTAGAGAATAGACCCCGCAGATATATTAGAGTTATAGGATCGGAATTCCACCACTGGTGCCATTTGTTGCGCAATGTTTGGATCCTCAATATCTTAAAAGTTCAAGCACCACATTGGTTATGCTCGATTAATATCTAGACTTATGGTATACGCACTTCCTTCGCCAGTCTCGCTATGAGCATAGGGGCATGATTTCACTGAAATTTATCGAACGAAAAATATCATCTGCTTATGGCGATTCAGTCAGGGAAGACCGAGGAACTCAATTGAGGACTCAAATGGAGTTTATTGCCTGGGTGCGGTAGGTTCGAACCATGCTTTACGGTCCAAAGGTTTGTCGAAATTTCACTTGCCTAGTAAACGGCTTCTAATAAAGGACATTGGACTTTAGTCACTTGACTGCTCAAAAGAGTCCGCATGCGGCCAAAGCGGTCGTATCCTTTAGCCAACAAAACATAGGTTTGACGCGGACGGGCCACGTGTGCTCCGCATAGATCTCCACAAGTTGCTCAACAAAAGTAATTTAGTTAAGTTACTTAGTATTGGCCTCAAAAGTAATTTGAGTAGAGTAGAAAATACTCAAATGGAAAGTAAACGCGTAAATTACCAGCTGCCGTAAAAAAGTAGCGAATTACTTTTGAAGATCCTTTTATATTTTTTATGGCAACAAGAAAGTGCTTAGCTTTTGATCCGTTAGGAATATTCTGCCAGCGAAATATAATGCGGCTTGTGTTTTCGCAGAATTGCTGTAATAGCTGGTGCTGATTCTGCGTGCCTAATTGTTTGTAGTTTTTGTTTTTGGTCAATGATGTACTGCGAATGTATCATTTCTACTTTGAGGTTTAGCGCTGACTGAGCTTGATTTTGCAGAGAGTGTTTGCTTGTTTACAGTGCTGCATAAAGTTCATCTAAAAAGTACTTGAAGTAAAGTGCGAAGAAAATAAGAGGATATGTACTTCAAATAAAGTGCTAAGTACCGTATTTACTCGAATAATAGCCGCTCTGTTTATGAAGAAAACCTGAGGGTTCGCTTTTCCGCGGAACATGCGGCTTGCCAATCACTGCGATCGGTAGCATGATTGCAGCGGTTTACAGGACAGAGATAACGCCTTTGCGCGAAGACACCATCTGTGAAGGCTGCATTTGTATGGAGACTCGTGTTCCTGATCTAGTTATTCGCTGTGTTATATTTGCGCAACACGATGATTGGCTGTATATGTGCTTTGTGGGAAAGTAGACGCAACGGCCTTGTTCATAAATAGAGCGGCTATTACTCGAGTAAATACGGTACAACGACTGCAATGTAAAGCACTATAGATTCAATGTACGTTTGAAGTGAAGTACAACTACTTTTTAACATAATCTTTCATGACGCCTTTTCATCCCCTCTTCAGTGTTTTCCTAACTGGTATGCATTGCTCCAGGAATAATCGGATGTGCACCAGTATTTTCGAAAATGGTGGCGAATATTGGGTAAAGTAAAGTCGTTAAAGTGTAGTTGTTTTACTCTCGCTGCCGAACTCTTTAACACAATTAACTTGTAAGGCACTTATTTACTGTCGGTCTTATAGCCCCCATTACTTCAATAAGAGAAATTACCAGAGGAAGTCTCGAAAGACGATAGCGCGTTTTCGGATGTCGATATGCAATTTTTGGTTTTCAAATTTGAGGTATGTAGTCGGGAGTTGTACTTTTTTCGGAAAGCACCAGAAAATAATTTAGTAAAGTACTAATACATGCTAAACGAATGTACTTCAAGTAATGTACACGTTTTCTAAACCTACTTCAAGTAGTACTTTACCCTGTATGAAAATTGTCATATATGGCCCTGATATATTTTATATATATGTCCATTTATGATCAAATATAAGGAGTCATATATGGCCTATACCACCACATATGGGAGCAGATATGGCCACATATCGCCATATAATTGGGCAAATACTGCCGCTATGTGGCCATAGAAATGCGTAAATACGGCCATATATCGTCATATACGCGTGCAGATATGGCATATATCACCGTAGAAAAGTTCAAATACTGTCATATACTGTAAACGTCTTAATTTTCGCGGGCTCAAATTTTCGCGAATCGGGCCAAAGCTGAAAATTTTAAATTATTCGCGGGTTCTAATTTTCGCGAATCGAGTGTAGCTTCCGTAGCGTTCACATATTGCCCGAATTGTTCGCGGGACGTATTTTTCGCGAATTGTTGGCGATTCGCGAAATTCGCGAACATTAGGTCCTCGCGAAAATTTAGTCGTTCACAGTATATCCCGTTCACGACATATGTCGGTAAAATATATATATCCTGATAATGATACTACGGCCCGTTTCGGTCGTGCAAGCAAAAAGTTATATGTGCTCGCGAAGACACTAGTTTATTTATCTATAATGCATAGGTCTCATGTAATTGGTTAACTATTGTTAACATCCTTGAAGTGAAGTTATTCCAGATCTCCGGACCAGTTAATCAATTGCTCATTTTGAAGAATGAACGACAAATGAAATTTGGTTGTATGTTTGACGTGTAACAATATGACGAAGTGCATAACATCGGAAAGCGAGTTAATCAAATATTGGATTTCAGATCGCAGCTCTTAGGCAACCATTGCCGCGTTAAGCGGTGTCGGCGTCGCCGTCCGCATCGGCGTAACCGCCCCGCTAAATTTAGCGGGAAATTGAATGGTGCTCATGTCGTGAAGTCAATTTCCCGCTTAATCTAGCAGTGAAACTAAATTTGTTCGTGTTTGCCCGCTAAATATAGCGGGGAAACACGAACCGTTAGCTTACTGAAGATGCAAGACACTACTTCGTCGTCGCGAATCCTATTTCCTTCGAACGGCTGCGAAGCCCTTGAGCCCGGAGTACCCTATGCAGCATCTGTCAAAAACCGTTCGCGCAGCATCGCAACCTTCCATTTGCGAGCGTCGGCGATTCAACGTGTGGTGAAAGTCGGAAGATGTGCTGTCCGTGGTGTCTTTTACGTGTAACTCTTTCGGAGAAAGATTTGACAGTTTGAAAAGGCGAACTTAACAGTGTACACATAATTTTAAATTTATTGGTAATATATATATATATATATATATATATATATATATATTTATATATTTATTCATTTATTTATCTATTTATTTGTTGACATCAACCGCAAGAAAATTGTCACGCTTAGTGTTTCATTTAAAATTATATTTTGGGCTGGACAGCTTTATGCAAGTTCAAAAGCTGGACTTCTACAGAGCTGTCCTGTTCACTCGGTATTGACAGCAATGTAGACGCTCTGTGTGTTTTAGGCCAATCGTGTCTCCGGTTAGGGTCACGTGCCTACAGTCTTGAAGCTGGTGGTAAGGCAGAACACGGCCCCTGCCTCAAGCCCAAGGCCACACATGGCATTCACTGCACCATCAACCTTGGGTACAAGGGACAAACCTCCCGTTGTGGTCATTGTTGGTCTCAGTACAAGGTCCTGGTTGGGATGTCTCAGAAGATAAGCCTTTTGTGTGAGCACTCCCGTTTTGGCCTTTCCTTCTCTCCATTTTTCTCTCTCTCTAAACTGAAAGCGTGGTAGAACGTGCGCGCTTGCCGGACCACTCAGCCGTAGACTTTTATCGCTTGACTCCGCTCTCTGCACACGGGAAATGGCAGAAACGTGGCCGCGTGGTGTGACGGATGACGCATTTGTTGTTGGCGATCTCGAAATGCCTCTTGCGGACCTAGTGTGGCGTGTGTTGCGCCCTTCGTGCCTACTGTGGATTCTGCTTCTGTAGTAAATTCGAAAAGCCTTACCCGTATATCGGCAACAAGCGATTTCGTCAAAGAAGCCCAAGAATTTTTCGTGATGAGTTTAGTGCGCGGTTCTACAAATGACAGCTTGTGCTACATCGTGTTGAATCTTCACGGACACCTTCCTTTCCTTTTTTGTGTTTGAGTGGTTGTTCTGCTGTGCCCGTGTCGACATGTATCTCGGATTACACCTTTCAAGTCCGGTAAATCAATATAAGTGCGCTGCAACCTGCTTCGTGACAATTGATCGTTTTCCTACAGGTACTCTTCCAGATTACCTCAAGAATTAGGCCGTGTCTATCTCCTGGCAGCCGGGAGAATAATTTACCCGAAATTCTACCAGCAGTCACCTGCCATTGGCCGTCTGAAATCATGTCATAACTGCAGGTAGAATATTGAGTTTTTATTCTCCCTGCGTTTCGTTATAATACGTTCCATGGCCACCTACTTTTGGATACATGTTTCATGGACACACGTTTCGCCGACATTAACGTTTCATCGACATTGGTTACGCGAATGTCAATAATCCTGCTTTCCCTGGGAATTAAGTTGAGCGAAATCAGGAGTGACGTGAAGCGTAGCTAAGCTAGTACATGCTCAATATCCAATAGACTACTTCCATAAAGCCCTGAATGCAACACGGCGCGCGTTGCACTCTGGGAACTAGATGGCCAGGGAGGAGAGTGCCATGGTTTCCGTTTCGATCGACACGTCGACAAGAGATTATACACAGAGCGTGAACTATAAACGGCCGTTGTTTTATGTTTTCTGGTCCCGATAGCGTCATTTGTGGTTTCTAAACTAACCTAAATGGCCAGACCTCCAAGCTTTAGCACAAGCCCGAGACGTATAGCTTGTCTTAACGCATGCTTGCTGTATTTTTGTACTTAAGCCTTTCTGTTAGCGTTTCGAGGTCTGTGGACTAGCCAGTGCTGGGAATCTCGACGCTGCGAAGCTCGGGGATCTTGCTTGTGTACGAATCAACAAGCTGTAGACACCAGTAAGTATGCATACATCGAGCTCGCGCCTATACATTAGTTTGGTTGATCAGGAAGTTTGTTTGTTTCGTGCTTCCATGGACAAAATATTACGTTTTGCAATTGCTGTTTTTCTTTATACGCTTGAGTACGTGAGGTAAAACTCGGAGGCGCCATTGAAAAGCTCCATTTGAACACACTTCTCATCGCTTATCTGTACTGCCCCGCAGCACTGCACGAATTCGTGAAGTCCCCAACCGCTTGCATTTCACTAATATTCAACATCGCGTATGCGCATAAAAAATAAGTTATCCTGTAATCATATAGGCACATTCGCACATACAAACCGTTTTAGAAAGCAAAGTCGAGCACTTGTGTGAAGAATGTCGCACCATTCGGTGGAAGTGCGCCGGACGGGCATAAACCCCGGTGCGCCAAACGAACGAAATTATTCAAAGCGCATTTGACGGTTGCTAATGGCCATAATATTTGTTATGTATTTGCTTTATTCCTCACTGAGTATGCCGAGCTAATTTCAGACACACCGCTTAGGCACAGATCTTGGGCATCAGTAAAAGGTCGTCCAAAAAGGCTTAGCGAGGAGTAGGGGACGCTTGTCAGGGCCTCCGTCGCAGCTAGCCGATCTCAGCGTTTGCGAAAACTTAATCTTATATTAGCATAAAATTTGAGTGTGAGATATGTGATGACACGAGGAAGATATCATAGTAACTTCTGTGCAGTAGTGAGGTCGAATTTATTGCGTTTCCTTAAAAGCTAATGCGCCAACGCTGGCTCAACTTTGATACACCTGTGAGAATGCGGCTTTCTTTTCGCCCAATGAAGTAACAAGAAGCGGACGTTTGGCAAACAAAATACGTGTAGGGCTCAAGGTGACCAAATTTCAGTTGTAGTTCACTGGTACTAGACGGGATTACTGACACGAGCTCAAAGATACACTCGTGGGGTGAGGTGACTAAGCCACGTCTTACTACGTTTGCATACGCACGCACAAAATCCGGTGTTTCGGGAACCAAGGGAAATGCCCCGGTCTTCGTTTTTATATCGCTGGAGAATGAGTGTATTGTACATTCGTGAAAAGTCACATAGTCGAAAACGCAAGCAGCGCCCGCGTTCGGTTGCGGCGTGATAGCATGAGATCAAGCTGCTCAGTCAAAACCGAAACTGAGTGGCCAACTAGCTCCCAGAGTACACTGCGTGGTATCTTGCCGCGATGGCGCGCGTCGGCTTTAGAAGAAGTCTATTGGTATTTTTTATACAGATGAGAAGTCACTTTTGGTAGGTATCTGTAGAAAATAACAATATATATAAAGGTTGCCTTATCTGATTGGGACATATCTCGCGTTATATGGGAGGCAGATATACCCGTATTTGGCAGACCCAGATATGAATATATAAAAAATTGGGCATATCTCGCCAGATATGCCTTATATAAACTGATGTGCTCTATATGGCCATATATCCCGAATTTTTTATATAACCATATCTGTTTTTTATATAGGTTCAAATATGCCATTCTCTAAAAGGTAAGTACCATGCACTTAGTTACTTTCCAACACTGCTTGTTTACTATTTTTTATGTAAAAACGTTGGGGAAATTACAAAGGTTTCTCGAAACATCTTCGAACCTTGGAAGACGTGAATATTGGTTCTAAGAGGAAAGGCAGCGCAAAGAGGTCACCTTTGCGATGCCCTTTAGCACGCTATTATTCAAGTTCATCGGAAACTACGGGAGCACTAGATGAGCTTTAGAGCGGGTGCTGCACTTTGATGCCTCCTTTGAGTGAGGAGGCAATGTGTACACCTCCAGTAGTGGGCGAGAGTTTCTACGTTGGGGAGAAGCGAAAACAATCTCTTTCTAGTCTCCTTGAGCTTCGAGACACAAAGAAACTCCAGTCTTCGGCGCTAATCCTGCAGTTACTCGGCCTCACTTGCGACGTATCTGTCCGCTCCCCGCGTCTCGAAGTAGGGTTGTCGCAGTGGGGGCTAGTGAAACTTTAGGGGCTTCGGACCTACCAAACCACTCCCCGTCCCACCCCACCCCCTCTCCCCTGCCTATGCCACGTGCCCCCACCTTTGCAAATATCACTAATCTTCCAACACCTTATTTCTTTTTGTGCAGGAATGTATGTTGATAAGCAAACCTACCACTAAATTTCGAAAGTAATCTGTAATTTAAGTAAAATTTACTAGGAAAACGTAATTCGAGTAAACTACTAATTACCGAACTAAATACGTAATTGAAAGCTTCTAAAATACTCAGAAAAGTAGTTAAACTACAGTAACTTGTGTGGAGTAGTTGAACTACGACAAGTCTGGTTCTGCATCAAGGTTTTCTATATTTCATATCGCAAAAATAATAATTATTTTTACGTTGCGTTTTTACTTTGAGGATCGTGATGGATTTGTTTGTTCTTTGATGGGTGTATAAGTTTACTTGTTTTATTATTTCTACCCAGTTTTTTCTTTCACCCTTTATAATGTATTTTTTACAAGGGGCTTAAGGTGTTTTATTACAAATAAATAAATAAATAGCTCCTGTTTTTTGTCTTTTTTCATATGCTGTGCATTTCACCGCGAACTGTTTATTATTGTGCGGAGAAATTACCATAATGAGTTTGTTTTACCGTCGACGGGCTTCACCGCCACAATTTTCACACCTTCACACCACACCGCACACCACAACACAACACCACCACACCACACTTTAGCACCACATTTTCGTCTATAAATAAGGTTAGTAAATTCAATTTCAATAGAAACTAGTAAAATTAATGTTATTGTGATGGCGGTCGCACAGAGGTATAGTTTCCCGAGTATGTTTATCTGCGAAACGTGTTTATAAGCGGCAGCTAAATATTGTACGCGAATGGGGCATTTTCTTGTAACCTTGAGCAGACGCAAATTACAACATGGAGAGCGCTTACCTTATTATTATCGCACGACATTCCATCCACAGCGGGTTCTTCAAAACACGGATATCCGCTTTCAGCGCAGCATAGAATTTTGCATTCTTGCTTATATTTACCGGGCTGTTAGAAAAAGAACACATACACACGCAAGCGTGTAACAAAATTTAGTAGGCAATCAATGAGCTGCTCAATTAATATTTTTGCACTCCTCCCAATTTAACCAAAAAGTCATCAACAAAAACAAAGTTTTCACACCCAGAGAGGCAATTCTCATGTAATTAATAATCCGGAATAAATTCATAACACAAAGAAATATGGCGAATATGTGGTGGTCCTTACAAATTAGGGTTCATTTTGAAATGCAGGCTGTTGTTAGGTAGTTGGACCGGGCAAGGTCAATTATTATAAAGAACACGAATTTATAATTTAGGGGAGAAATGTTCGAGACTCCAGATGGGCAGTTTTCAAATTGAGTCATGTCTAGACATTTTACTTGTTAGGTGGCTCTGCAGGCTTGATACCAAAATGTACTACGCTGGATAATAAAGAGTGACTTTACATTTTGAACTATTCGTTGTATGCAGATAACAAATACTATTTTTTTTATCGGAAACATGAGCCACTCTATCGACTCTGAGGCACCTCAGGGATATTGCGCTATAACAGCGGTGCGTATTTCCTTCAGAATTTATCAGCTTTTTAAAATAACTGCGTCGTAGCTATCCCCCCCTCTACTGCAATCAAATAGTTAGAAACCTACTTGAACGATCAATAAAGAACACTTAGATTTAGTGCGTTGGTTAAAACACTCAGTTGCTATATTTTCCCAAATGACTAATGATCAGGCGACGGATAACTGGAGAAACTAAACGTTTAATGGGGCGAACTTGTGCCCAAAATAAAATAGACGCAGATTAGCGTCGCAGGTTAGGGTCGCGGGCGTCAATGTTGGTGAAACAGCGGGATCGAGCGCTGGGGCAAGACTGACTCCCGCACGCCACGCGGACACCCTTATGTAGACGCGTGGGCCTCTCGAATAATCGGCTTGGAAGTTTCGGAGCTTATAACATTTTGACCTCAAACCAGCAACAGGGTCCTCGAATTTATCAGAACGCGACATTTACAAAATTAACAAAAAGGTACTACCGCTACGAGGCAACCGTTAGCAAACCGCGCTTCCAACCTGGCTAGCTGCGCATTGTCATTATAAACTAAACAAACATGTTGTGGGGAATTTCAACACTACTATCTGAATTATAAAAAAAGGTTTGCCCATCTGACGAGTTTGCTACTAGAAAAAAATACTTTGAGTTGGGAAGCTCCATATTTATATAAAAACCAAAGAATTTCTCTCCTGTAACCTTTTAATACGCACATTTGTAACTGTTTCACCACTAGAAATTTAGCTTTGCATCTGTCTTTATGATGGATCAGGTATTCAAATTTTTTATACGAATTGCGAGGAGCTTTTTATTTGCAAAACCTTAATGAATGTGCGGATTTTAGCAGCACATATTAATGCCTTACTTTTTGAATATTTACAGAACGGCTTGTAGGCGAGCACTTGGGCGCTGGGTTTGAGGGGTAGCAGTATTCACAATTCTATATTGAATCAGATACATGTCCTACGTTACTGAATTAATTTTACTTCTGCGGTGTGAGAATGTATTGTGCGTAATGAATGGTTTTACGTTGAAATTTTAAAACACGGCCCAAAAAGTTTTACGCTCGTTCACGAATAAAAGTCATCAGGGAGCAAACGCTGACTCCCTTTCTCGAATTGAGGGTACAGAAAAGACCGTCAACCACAAACTTGATTTGATATATAAAAGCAAACATTAAAACATTACCAGCATAATAATGGAAATAACATGCCACCATGTGTGGGAGTGCAAGCGGAATGGAGACAAGCACTGAACAAAACAAGGAATGTTTTATTAAAAGAAATGTCGAAGTACAAACGAGCTGGTGTAAGTTTGTCATAATGGTAAAAACTAAGAGTGAGCCGCAAACAAAATATCACATAATGAATAGATAAACAAAGGGGCAAGAGGACGTGGGAAACACAGCTTCAAGGTTTATTTCGTGCACGCTTCATTTATTCTATTTACAAAGTCGCCCGGCAAACAAAAAGGCTTACTTTTTTTCTTAAAAGTTGACAACTTAAAAAAGGGAACTCACATTGAACAAACAAATCGGTGAAGCTTTGTTCAAAATCCTGGTAGCTTAACGTGCCCCTCATTTATCAGAACCGCTAACTCAGTCAAGAACAAAAGACCCAAAGCCAAATGCGCACAACCTAAAGCAATATCGAACATTTAAAAAAAAAATCGAGGTCAAAATTTGGGCTTAAAACAAAACAAAAGCCGCTAGGACTTTAGAACCGATTAGGAACCCCCGTTCTTCTTGGTGAGAGGTTCTTGCTAAGTTTTAAAAGCTAATGTCCTAGCAATATTTGCTCCTTAAGGTACCAGAAATTGGGACAAGGGTGAAAATATTGCTTTTATTTTGTGCTAAATTCGTTTTCTTCGTATAATGGTAGAGTTATCAAAATAAAGAGAGCTCATTTCTGTTTACTGATGGCTACATTGATTAGACATTCATTTATTTATCTCCTATTGCCTCAAGATCTAAGGCATTATGGAGAGAAAATGGTACAAAGTGTAGGGATGAAGTAACAAAATGCAAATATTATTAATACAGTAAATTTGCTCCAAGGTATACAATATTAGCTATGGCGCTCTTGAACTGTTGGTGATCTTAGATTGTAGCCGTTGGCGTGGGTGGGCGATAAACCCTCGACATAACGACCTAAACCTGGTAGGTGTGGTGATACATGTTTGTTCACTTTTTTTAGTTCCTTCCAATGCGTGCGTTTGCGTTCCATCCCTGTATTTGTTCTTATCACCACAATGAGCTCTTCTATGTTTGTTATGTATGAAGAATGCCGGGTGCCTAATGCTCCTAATATGAGTGTTTCAGAGAAATAGGAACTGTGACGATTTTTGATATATTCAATTTTGCCGAATATAGGCAGACCATGCCAGTAGCTGCGTCTAAACCGGGGAAGAAAATATTCTATTATAAACAAGTTTTCGAATGAAGTATTACATTTTTAATTACACCGTTCGCCTAAGTTCCAAAAACGAGTTTCTGCTGACCCCAATGCAATAATATTACTTTTTCCTGAACATGTATGTCACGTGTCAGGAAGGCAACTGGACACTCGAGAAGCCGGGAGGCGCCATTGACTCCAGTGAGATTCTTTCTTAGCAGAATCGAGGTTGAAGCAAGGCCGGGCACGGTTGCAGTGCCTTTCCGAATTCGTTTTCTCTAAAACTGCACTGCACTCTTCGTCAGCAGTGGACGCACGACATATCATAGACCTCTTTTTCTCAGCCAGTCGACGCTGTAGCGTCCGAAAGATATGACCACAAGAGTGTCGCCTGCGCGAGCGTCCGCGATACGCGACCATTTATCTTACGTAAAGCGGCGCCCTTCCGTCCCATTATGCACGGTCCATGGGAGCATGCTAAAGTCTTTCAACGTCCCTCAGCGTATGTCAACGGGCCACAACTCATCGTTTGAAAGAACGAAAGCGACGCACAATCGAAACGCGACCTAAAAATACCCCATTTTGCCTGCCAGGGGCGCTGCTCAAAACTTGAGATTTACAGGCCCGGGGGCTCCATTGCAAGCTGGTGTCGGAAGGTCTAGTGCAACATGAAAGACTTTCGGCCATGTTTGAGCCTCGGAAAGCAGCAAATGAGTACACTTCGGCGGTTGGAATGCCTTCAAGTGCAGCAACTCCGGACTCAAGCCGGATATAACGCCACGGCGACCCCCATTCAAAGATTATCGTTAGTGAAATTCCCAAGCATAGCCTAAACAGGAGTATAGTAGAGCTGATATTTCACAACGTTATATCTGTTTCAGATAATGACATCAGTGAAAACAATTTGTAAAATTTCAGTTCAGGGCAGTCTCACAATCCATTTCGGAGAGAGAAGGCAGCCGCAAGTAGTTTGGAGATTCTCGGCTTTTAAATTATAATGCAATTCCGGTAAGTCGAAGGTGAAGGCGAATCGTCTAACCAAAATTCTAGGTTGATTTGTAAGATATCTTTTGTCCCACTCTTCATGTCCGACGCATTTTTGAGGAAACATTTGTTGGATTCTCGATGCACGATGAAGCCGTGGCTTTATATGCTTAACAAATGGTTAGCGTGCGCTTTTTTCAGGAAGCGAACGGTTAAGAAGTGTTTGAAAAATAATTGAAACTGACCACATTCGTGACCTTCAAGGGCGTGGTGTTAATTTAGCGCTCATGAAAGTTTTGCAAAATCAAGAGTTTTATTCAAAGTGCTACAATAAATGAATATATTGCTAAAATCATATATGGTAGATCTCAAAAGGACACGCTTTACCTCATCAGTCCTTGAGACAGATAAGGAAACTGTCGTCGTTCTTCTGTCAGCCGATCAGTTTGGCCTTTACAGCTAAGAACCTTTGCATTTTTGTAAGTCGTAAAGGAAACAAAAACTGTATGAACAGAAGTCTTGTAAGTTGGACGAGTTGGTATAAAGACATATTGAACAGAACAGCCCACAAAAGACAAGGACAGAAAGAAGGAACATGCTCAAAACGCGAGCGCTGACTCGTAACTGAATTTATACATAAAGGAAGAAGAAGAAGCTATGTGGGACAAACTGGACTGTGCCTGAATTATCGCCTTCTCAAGCATGATTATTCACTGAAATCTACGGTGGGTGGTCATCTCCCGTTTCATTGCAATTCCTGCTCGTGTTCCCCGATTCTTAAAGGCACAACGATAATTTGTTAATGGAGACTACCCTCCATTAACAGCTTGGGAGCTGCTGCATAAGCCACCCATCCGTGACACTGCTTCAAACAGAAATCTTGCTTTTAGATCAGACTATGGGGCAAAGACGTTGTAGTTAAATGGTTTTGTGTCGCGTGTGACTGTGTGTCTTTCAGAACGTCCTCTATTTCCTTTTGTGAATAAATTCAGTTGCGAGTCAACGGTTGTGTGTTGTGCATGTTTCTTGTCTCCGTCCTTGCTTTTTCCATGGTGTTCTGTTCGATCTGTCTGTATGAACAGATTGCATGTTACTCCAGAATAAGAAAGGATTTGGGTACGAAAGATTCCTTCTGATAATAATATTTTGACAATTTTACGATTGAATCTTATAAATTATCTAAAGCATCAAAAATACAGATTGTTTTGTTTTTTCTTCCTTAGAAGTTAACGCTGCCCACAGTGCTTGGCCTAGGCAAATGTGTTTCATCTCAATCTATTTCGGGCTCGATGTTTTTCTACCAGTATATTCGCCCGTGTGTATTAAAACAAATTTGAAATTTCGATTAAAAAAATATCAAGGCGCGGTTCAAAGGCAGTGAGTTGTAAAATCGGAACCACCAAAACCTCAATTTCTAGATTTTTTGAGAACCTAGTACGTTTCCCAGGCGAGGCATTTGTCAGCAATATTGATAATTGTGTTGTCCGTTTGTTTAGTTGTCGGGAAATTAGTTAACCCCAATGGGCGTCTGGTGATGCAGGTGAATATGTAAATGTTAGCCAGTGCAGTATAACTGTTAGCTTCAGGTCTTTAACGTGCACCACACAGCAGTTACACACGGCCACACGCGTCTACGATACTCATCAAGATCGAAAAAGGCAGATATGAGAAGTGCACCAACGATCCCAGGATTCTGCAGGGCGAGTGTTCGCTCTACACCTTCCGAGCTGATATGCGTTAATACGCACAACCAGCGATCCCCATTGCAAGTGCATGTAAAGGTAATTATGATTGGTAATATCTTGAAACAGCATGGACGGACCTGTTAGCTCGCTGCAGGACACGAGCGTACACTTGGCAGCCATTCGCCACGCTGACCCCCCCCCCCCTTGACGTCATATTTGGAGGGAGGGGGCGGAGAACAGGTAGGAAAAATAGAAAACACTAGAGGATGGAAGCCATGAAGCTTATTTTTGATCGAACTAGTTGAATGAGTTAGAGGAAATCAGGGAAAACTAGATAGGATTTCGGAATCACGAAACCAACAGTACTCAGACGACGTGATGACGTCCTTGGACCAAGTAGGTTGAATTTAATATTTTGCTAATTCTGCGTAGCCGACAGGTAATCGCGAAAAATTTTACAGTTCAGGATAATACACTATGTACATAAAGCTTTGAGAAAAAAAATTCACAACCGGAACTTACGGCGCAAGACCAGATTTATATTTTATAATCTCACCTCTCTTGTGCATGAATCAGATTATAAAATTATGAAAGCTTCACCTGGTAATGGTGGAATTAATTGCCTAAATTCCCTGCGATATGGGTATATTTTCACTCCTAGGCAATTAATGTGTTATCGGGTAACTAATATCGAGTAACATATTGGGGGTTACGCATGTCATGCTGAAAATATTGTTTTCTGTGGTCGCCGAATGGCGTAAACATCAGAAAATACATTTTTTTATAAATACGGCACGAATTAAACATCTGAGCAATTTATGTTTAAAAGTTATTCTTACCTGAGTTGCAGTGATGTTAGGATAGTTTGAATGCTTTCTCCTGCAGTAATTTTTCAGGTCCATTTCCTTCCCGGGAAGTACATTTCTTGCTGCCTCATGATATTTGTCTAATTTAACTTTACGGCAATTCGGATCCAGTTTACTGAAAACGAAGTTATGACTGAGCTTGGTACGACAAGTTTATACGTACTTTACTCGTATATGCCGGCTGTTTGGCTGTTAAAAATTCAGTTTTAGGTGCCTAAAAGGTGCTCAGAGCTTTGTTATGTGCACGAGGAACACCAAGTTTCCCCTGGTCAGATGCCTCTGTAATAGATCCGACTGAATAAAAATGTAAAGCGGTTTATTAAAATACAATCTGAATTGTCTTTCCGGCATTAAAATAGTTATACGAGTTAACTATCTGCAAACTAAATAAATTACAAAATGATAAAAAAGTTGCGCCTGCAAAACTTGCCAATTTCTCGGTTTAAATTTAAGCATTCTGTCATCAAATACAGCTTGTGAACCTACAACAAGCGTTAAATCTTGACGTAGTACGTAAACTGAGTGTACTTGTACTTGAAATGTTTCAAGTTCCCATATTCTAAACACTAAAATGTTTGACAGTCGTAGAAACATATGAATTTTATTAAACTTGTATTAAAACTAAATAAATTACAAAATGATTAAAAAAGTTGCACCTGCAAAACTTGCCAATTTCTCGGTTTAAGTTTAAGCATTCTGTCATCAAATACAGCTTGTGAACCTACAACAAGCGTTAAATCTTGACGTAGTACGTAAACTGAGTGTACTTGTACTTGAAATGTTTCAAGTTCCCATATTCTAAACACTAAAATGTTTGACAGTCGTAGAAACATATGAATTTTATTAAACTTGTATTAAAACTAAATAAATTACAAAATGATTAAAAAAGTTGCACCTGCAAAACTTGCCAATTTCTCGGTTTAAATTTAAGCATTCTGTCATCAAATACAGCTTGTGAACCTACAACAAGCGTTAAATCTTGACGTAGTACGTAAACTGAGTGTACTTGTACTTGAAATGTTTCAAGTTCCCATATTCTAAACACTAAAATGTTTGACAGTCGTAGAAACCCATGAATTTTGTTAAATTCAAGCTGATGTTTCAAAACATCTTTCAGTGGCGAGACCCTAGACAGTACGGACTCTTTCTATGCATCACCAATATGCCTGACGTTCTGAATAAAAAAATGTTGCCTGCAATTAAAATTTTTGTCGAATAGTGTTTGCGATAAAAGGAATGTAAGCAACTTTCTGACAGGACAACTTGAGCCCTTCCGACTGAAATAACTTCGCCTCCTGCAAGACCGTTTATACCGACTTCCGTGCCGTACTATTTAGTGTTGCAATACTCGACGGCGTTTAACCATGCAACTCAACTTCCCACAATGGGTAATGGCGGGAGGGGTGCCCCTAGGAAGTTCTCCCAAAGTCCACACAAAAAAGTGTGTGTTTCTAGAAATCCAGCAACACTGTTGATATATATTTGGAGCTCTGCGCTCAGAATTGTGCAATATAGTTTTTCTGCAATACTCGACAGTGTAGGGGCATGTCCTAAAACACCACACCCTTAACCACCTTCATATTTTTTTTAATTGTTCAGGCTGATCACGTAATTGCAGAACATTTCAGAAAAACAAAAACGCTGATAGAAGCTTATCTATCAGAAATCATCTGTGTCTCGTAAGTACACGCCTCCACAATACGACAGAAAGCGACGAGAGGGGACCAGAGACAGAGCTTCTTTTGTAAATCTTATGTTGCAACAGACTACGGCCAACGGCAGGTGTGTGTGAATGGGCCCTAAAAGTACGCGTGTTAAATAAACAAAACAGCCCATCAAAACTACGTGAATAAATAAGGTATATAAATCTGTTAGCGCATATATTGTTCCCAGGTGTTGTAGCAAAAAAACACAGAAAGAAATCATTCCACTCGAAACAGCAGCTTCATCCCAAAAAGTGCGTTTTCAGGGGCAAAAAAAATAATGTAGGTAGACACACTAATATCGGCATTTATGAATACAATATAAAACAAAATTACTACAGTCGTTAACCCCTCCATTTGGTAGCGCCGTCGCACCGTATACCCTCGCCCGAAAATCTGCTGATTATGGTATCCCGCAAAAATACTGGACAGGCTGTTTGGTCTTAGGTGTCCGTTGACCCTCTGCCCGAGTTTTACGCAACATCACAACATTGTGTAGGTTGGTCAGTACGTAACCGCTGACGAATCTTGAAAAGGAGAATTGGTCGGTGCATAGGTGTGCTAGCTGCATAAACTTCCGTAGAACTACGTGTGGGTGGCACAAGCAATGAGGGGGGCTCGTTCACACAGTTGCGTTTGACTGCGGTAAGACAGCTGGCGTCGAGCTGTTGTTATGGCGACCCTTATGACGAGCCAATGGGGAGGCGCCGTGCTGCACGACGCAACGCAGCGCAACACAGTCGTCGCAACTCTGTGAAAATACGGCTCTGGTGTGAACGAGCTTCTATCGCCGAGTCGCGCGAGAGTCTCGTGAACTGTCCGTGCCACTGAGCACGCGAGCTCGGCCGCTCGGCCGCTGTCCAGAACGATGAACGAAGATTGTGGAATCACGGCTGCCGGAGCGGCATCTATCGCCGTTTCAATCAGACAGGAGCGCGTGGCGTTGAAACGAGCAAACGAGCAAGTCGGTAGATAAGAAATGACGCGTTTGCGCGCTGTGCGGTTCTTGGCACGGCGCTCCGGTGTTATCTGTGTGGATTCACTTCCGTGACAAAGTTTGCGTGACATCCACTTCCCAACTTGGCAGTCCCCAATAACCGCCGAGAAAGACGTAGTTCTGCACCAAAACCGCAACCAATGACAGGGATCGAACCTTTGTCACCAGAGTGGAGGCCGGGTACGCTGCTGACTGAGCTACGGAGCCAGCATGCAGGAACGGGAGTGGCAAAAGCAGATTCGGTGAGAAAGCGCGCGGAGCGCACAGTAGTGGAAAGTGCAAGAAAGAAGGGAGCAGAAATAGGTGGTGTAGAAATAGCGCGCGGAACGAGGAGAGGAAAGGGCAGGAAAGCGCCCTTCCCCTTTCCTGGTGACAAAGACAATTCAGCTAAAAGGCATTGTAATAGGGTTATGCTTATAGAAAGCGCGCGCAGAGTCATGAAAAGACAATGATGTGACGAAGTCTCTTTCCATACAAATTTCTGTCCTAGGCACCACCTTAACTAAAAGCACCACCCACCCCAGCACTGAAAGACTAAGGGTCATTCTGGCCTTGGTACCATCCGAATAAGAGCAGCTCCCATTCAATAAAGCCACCGCCGGATTTGTTTCCAACAGAAGCATGTGACTTTCACTTCAGATTACAGACTACAGTCTTCCGTCAAGCAAGACGTCTTAATTGTGGCCAATGAATGTAATCAGCGTTTCAAATATTCCTTACCTTACAAATGCTCTAATCTGCTCAATAGAGCAACTTGAAAAGTGCCCGTTGTTGCTTCCGTGAGCTGAGGGCGCCATCATGTGGCCGGTGTGAGGTTTGCAGTTGTTTTTCGCAATATCATCTATTGCATCATCTCCATCATGTGTAGCTCCAAGTCTGGGAGTTTTCAAAATATGAAGTATTCGTTTTAGTACTATTTCAATAATGATGTCAGCTCTATAAATTGAGGTTTTGGGCCATATTGTTTTTCTTGGAGTATGCAAAAGCAAAAGTGGGGCAATTCATGAATTACAAAATAGCGTGTAGAGTAGGGGTGTGCGAATAGTAATTTTTGAAACCGAATCGAATACGATTCGAATAATTGTGGCACCGAATCGAATACGAATACGAATCAAATATGTTCCGAATAGTTTTCGAATAGTAAGCAGGTAGCTACTAGAGAGGAGTACTTATTATAAATTGAGTTTATTGTAATATTTCTTAAAATCATTCCGAAAACGCAAGACTTGATGATAATGACTAGAGTTCAATGATATATAATTAGAGACAAAAACTACTAAAATGTTAGAATGCTAAACACAATATCACCGTTCACATGGATGGTGAACATAAAATAACCGTTCACACGGAACCTAAAAACAGGAATCTTACGCCTTATCAGATTCCTTTCCACGATCCATACGTGAGTGAGGTGAGACAGTACACTAGACATCTTCTTTTCGCGGTTCGAAAAAATGAGGAGGATTGTTATGTCAGCTTGAGGTACATAAAATATCCATGAAAAAAAAACAAGCTTTTTCACATTTTTTGCAGCAAAAGGCTCGTCGGCTTGTCACAGTGTTTGAGCACGTTGAGATCATTCTCTCGCTTGCAACCTGGGTTGCGGGAATTGCCAGATATTGTCGCGCCGCACATTCGAGGGTCAAGTACTTTTTTTTTGCTTAGAGTTTGCCACCAGTGGGGTGGGCTGTCACTGCGTGGCAAAACTGGAGACTGATGGAAATCATAGACTTCTTGCAGTAGAGTACTCGGTGCATCATTATTCTTTGACAATGTCAAGTTGTTCAATACCTTCCACACTGAAGAGTGCTCACTGGTTTCAAATTGCTGTTCGGCACAACTTCCTCTTGACGTGAGCAGTGTTGAGTCTGGTACATCCTGAAACATTGTACTTATTAAGAACTCTACATTCTCTATTCCTTCCTTGTTGTAGCAGATGTCCTTGAATCGACGATCAAGGAAAGTGGCAAGGGCATGAGGTGACTGTGTGATCACGTCCAGGAACCTTATTTTCACTGAACTTGGACAATTCTGGGAAAACGCCTTGTCTTGAGTTCCACCTGCGCCCTCAGAAAGCCATATTTTCACACAGTGAACAAGTGGAAAACCAAGGAAAGTCTTGGGAAAGACCGGGCATAATCAGCTGTTTTAGGGTCAATTGGTTGCAGCACTGATACCTTGGCTGATACAGGACATCATTCCTCCGTAATCAAGTTCTCAAAAGTATCGGTTTCTGCCAGAAGTAGCGCAACAGAGGTTTTGAGCTGCAGCAGGCGTGCCCCAGTGGCGTACTATCTATTCCGTCTTGTGGGTACATCTTGTACAAGCTCAAGAGGAACTTCTGTGCGCATCTTCTTTTGTATATCTTGCAGCCTTGCCCTTGCACTGCTTCTTCCTTTGTAGTGCCCCACTATTGCTCGTACTTTGGTGCACACGTTTCCGAACCCCTTGGTTTCTTTCTTGGAATCTTGAACGCAAAGCTGCAAGATATGTGCAAAACATGCAATGTGCACCCACGGCGTTCGGGCAATCGCAGAAACGAAGTTCCGAGCGTTATCAGTTACCACAAAGCAATAACACGTCAGAGATATGCCTCACTTCTCAAAGACGTCCTCGATCAGAAAATGCAGATTCTTCGAAGTGTGGTGTTCACGCATGCAGCGGCACGCAAGCATAAAACTGTTAAGGCACGAAGTCCTCACTCGGCACATGAAACGTCACTGACACATAACTGTCGCAAGCTCGTGGCGTCCAGCCGTCAGTGGTGATGGCGATACACCCCACGTTTTTACCTGGGACGCTTTGCTACAAAGTGTGGAGAGCATACCGAGCAGCACCCTACACTTCCGGCACTTTAGTCCTCGAGAACGTCGTTTGAGAGGGAACGTTATACTCGTGCTCTGGCGGAAAACTCTTATTGGTCAGTCGGGGTCTGAAATCCGACATCATACCTGCATCCTCGAACTTTGGAGCATTACGTTCCTCCGCCGCAGCAGCTGCGCTTTCATCTTGCGGGCCCCTGAATGACGCTTCCAGATTATTCAAGAAAGGCGTCGTCGTGTTTGTCTTAAGGATGGCGCCACGCGCGAGGCACTTGGACTAAGCAGCGCAGGAGCGGTCGAAACTCCGCTGCACTTTCTTTTCGAACAAACTTCCCCTTTTTACTACTTCTACTTCGCTCAAACTGAGTGGCGGCACCGTCTTAACCCGTTCGGAAACGTCTCCAAAACACGCTTTCCGAAAGCATGCATGAGCAGGCTTGTGCCAAAGCGGTCCCTGATGGAGGCAACAGTAATGTACACATAGAGGAAAACTGCTGCTGCCTATGATGATGATCACTATCTAGGTGACGAGGGTACGTCTTGCCATCTTGTGGCGTGTATGGCAAGCGCGCGGACGTGTTGTGGGACGCCTGTGAAGGAAATTTCGCGGCCCGACACCGTAACGACTATTCGGAAATTATTCGCAAAATATTTGAACCTTTTAAAAATTATTGTTCGATCGATAAATCAAACGAGTAGGGTAATATTCGATTCGTTATTCGAAAATTACGAATATTCACACACCCCTATAGTGTAGAAGCACAAACGTAAGAAAGGTCCAGTAAAAAAAAATCCTACTTATATTTTCTTAAACGGTTCAGAAGGGTGTAATATAAAAAAAAAACATTGCATCACAAAAAAAAAAGTTTTGTAGGAAACAAGAAACCAAGCCAAATATTTGCGGTTCATACAGGCATTTAATGAGGCAAGTATTGCACCATCTGTCGTTCATTCAAGCGGGAGTTTAAAATCAATCTGCTTAAAATTATATTTCACTCTGTAGCTCCATCATTTGGACGCTGAAAAGCTTTAAGATTATGCCTACGGATCATTTTAAGCCGTTTGCAACAGTAAGAAAACTAAAAATGCTGAGGTTGTAACTGGATTTTTAATACAAAATGTTTTGCCGGGTATTAGAGAGAATACTCGTTTGAAAACTATATACATTGCACTGTAATAAGAAATTGGTAGCGTACTGGTCACTGTCAAGGGACCTATTTAGAACTAGATAGCTTTTAGTACAATTACATTTTAATTAGTTTTGTATGCCAATATGTGTAAATAGTAAAATATATATACACCTAAAACTAAAAGCATAAAAAGCATAATTAAAAAAAAACATAAACCAGTCAACTTTAGGAAGGTTTGGAGCGCTCTTTTTTTGTCTTCATTCCAGAATTGCGTCTAACTGTGACGCTCGCGCGTGATTTTTCTTTCTTATAATCCCTAATATTGCTGCGTCCTCCTTGTGCCTCTGGCAGTCGCGTGAAATATTGAGCATCGCACTTATCGTGTGCTTCAAACTTTTCTTCAATTCACTAATTTATTCGCTTCAAATAAGCATTTGCACGCTTCTTAATGAAACCATGCATTTACTTTTACTTAAATTTGGTAAATTTATAAAAATACTAAATAAGTGTCTTAGTTGTCCGAGGCTCTATACGACTCACTAAAGTGTCCTCTCGGAAGTGACTTATACGTCAAAAATCGTCCTTCCTTACAATAAGTAGTTATCACAAGAAACGATTGACCGAGGTTCGGTGAAACACCGGCCATATTTTTAATGCTGCCGTTCTACCATCATTTAATTGTTCAATAGTCACACGTGACTAAGTCACAATATGCATCAAAACTTACGTATGCGCAAGTTCATGCGCTACAATTTGAATCAAAGAGTAGGTGGGTGGGGCATCCTCCACGATTGCAACGCGCCTTCCAACGCTGCAGAGTCCTCCAAGTTTCGCTTGTCCTATAAGAAATCGAATGGACTTAGATCGTACCAGATTTAGTGGCATAGTTTGGATGTTCTTTACCTTTTTTATCATTTTCCACTTTAAAAAATAATATTAGAAACTAAAATGATGAAGAAAATTGTACCGCAAATTTCCCTTCAATTCTGTTTATACGTGAAATGTTGTTGGTTTACTGCTAGTGTGTGCTAAACTACTAGCTCTAAAACCAAGCATTTAGTGGAGTTAGTGGAGTTAGTGCTGAGTTAGTGGTCTTTAGAGTTAGAGTTAGTTAGAGTTAGAGTTAAAGTTATTAATCAGCGGCAGCGGCGGCAGCGTGGTGTTTGTAACCAGCTAACATATCCCGCACGCTACTTGCAGAATCAGTGCACTGCTACTGTCCCTGGAAACAAGGCGACGACCTAGGCTGCATCATCATCCTGCCACACTCCAGATTACGCCACAGCACAAGATACCATCAACGGGCAGCGCCATCACTACGGACTATCGGCTGCGCACAAGTCCCACAGAACTACTACAAAAAGGGCAGACCAGCCGCCCTAGGATCATTTGGCAGCGGCGGCAGCGTGGTGTTTGTAACCAGCTAACATCTCCCGCATGCTACTTGCAGAATCAGTGCACTGCTACTGTCCCTGGAAACAAGGCGACGACCTAGGCTGCATCATCATCCTGCCACACTCCAGATTACGCCACAGCACAAGATACCATCAACGGGCAGCGCCATCACTACGGACTATCGGCTGCGCACAAGTCCCACAGAACTACTACAAAAAGGGCAGACCAGCCGCCCTAGGATCATTTGGCAGCGGCGGCAGCGTGGTGTTTGTAACCAGCTAACATCTCCCGCATGCTACTTGCAGAATCAGTGCACTGCTACTGTCCCTGGAAACAAGGCGACGACCTAGGCTGCATCATCATCCTGCCACACTCCAGATTACGCCACAGCACAAGATACCATCAACGGGCAGCGCCATCACTACGGACTATCGGCTGCGCACAAGTCCCACAGAACTACTACAAAAAGGGCAGACCAGCCGCCCTAGGATCATTTGGCAGCGGCGGCAGCGTGGTGTTTGTAACCAGCTAACATCTCCCGCATGCTACTTGCAGAATCAGTGCACTGCTATTGTCCCTGGAAACAAGGCGACGACCTAGGCTGCATCATCATCCTGCCACACTCCAGATTACGCCACAGCACAAGATACCATCAACGGGCAGCGCCATCACTACGGACTATCGGCTGCGCACAAGTCCCACAGAACTACTACAAAAAGGGCAGACCAGCCGCCCTAGGATCATTTGGCAGCGGCGGCAGCGTGGTGTTTGTAACCAGCTAACATCTCCCGCATGCTACTTGCAGAATCAGTGCACTGCTACTGTCCCTGGAAACAAGGCGACGACCTAGGCTGCATCATCATCCTGCCACACTCCAGATTACGCCACAGCACAAGATACCATCAACGGGCAGCGCCATCACTACGGACTATCGGCTGCGCACAAGTCCCACAGAACTACTACAAAAAGGGCAGACCAGCCGCCCTAGGATCATTTGGCAGCGGCGGCAGCGTGGTGTTTGTAACCAGCTAACATCTCCCGCATGCTACTTGCAGAATCAGTGCACTGCTACTGTCCCTGGAAACAAGGCGACGACCTAGGCTGCATCATCATCCTGCCACACTCCAGATTACGCCACAGCACAAGATACCATCAACGGGCAGCGCCATCACTACGGACTATCGGCTGCGCACAAGTCCCACAGAACTACTACAAAAAGGGCAGACCAGCCGCCCTAGGATCATTTGGCAGCGGCGGCAGCGTGGTGTTTGTAACCAGCTAACATCTCCCGCACGCTACTTGCAGAATCAGTGCACTGCTACTGTCCCTGGAAACAAGGCGACGACCTAGGCTGCATCATCATCCTGCCACACTCCAGATTACGCCACAGCACAAGATACCATCAACGGGCAGCGCCATCACTACGGACTATCGGCTGCGCACAAGTCCCACAGAACTACTACAAAAAGGGCAGACCAGCCGCCCTAGGATCATTTGGCAGCGGCGGCAGCGTGGTGTTTGTAACCAGCTAACATCTCCCGCATGCTACTTGCAGAATCAGTGCACTGCTACTGTCCCTGGAAACAAGGCGACGACCTAGGCTGCATCATCATCCTGCCACACTCCAGATTACGCCACAGCACAAGATACCATCAACGGGCAGCGCCATCACTACGGACTATCGGCTGCGCACAAGTCCCACAGAACTACTACAAAAAGGGCAGACCAGCCGCCCTAGGATCATTTGGCAGCGGCGGCAGCGTGGTGTTTGTAACCAGCTAACATCTCCCGCACGCTACTTGCAGAATCAGTGCACTGCTACTGTCCCTGGAAACAAGGCGACGACCTAGGCTGCATCATCATCCTGCCACACTCCAGATTACGCCACAGCACAAGATACCATCAACGGGCAGCGCCATCACTACGGACTATCGGCTGCGCACAAGTCCCACAGAACTACTACAAAAAGGGCAGACCAGCCGCCCTAGGATCATTTGGCAGCGGCGGCAGCGTGGTGTTTGTAACCAGCTAACATCTCCCGCATGCTACTTGCAGAATCAGTGCACTGCTACTGTCCCTGGAAACAAGGCGACGACCTAGGCTGCATCATCATCCTGCCACACTCCAGATTACGCCACAGCACAAGATACCATCAACGGGCAGCGCCATCACTACGGACTATCGGCTGCGCACAAGTCCCACAGAACTACTACAAAAAGGGCAGACCAGCCGCCCTAGGATCATTTGGCAGCGGCGGCAGCGTGGTGTTTGTAACCAGCTAACATCTCCCGCATGCTACTTGCAGAATCAGTGCACTGCTACTGTCCCTGGAAACAAGGCGACGACCTAGGCTGCATCATCATCCTGCCACACTCCAGATTACGCCACAGCACAAGATACCATCAACGGGCAGCGCCATCACTACGGACTATCGGCTGCGCACAAGTCCCACAGAACTACTACAAAAAGGGCAGACCAGCCGCCCTAGGATCATTTGGCAGCGGCGGCAGCGTGGTGTTTGTAACCAGCTAACATCTCCCGCACGCTACTTGCAGAATCAGTGCACTGCTACTGTCCCTGGAAACAAGGCGACGACCTAGGCTGCATCATCATCCTGCCACACTCCAGATTACGCCACAGCACAAGATACCATCAACGGGCAGCGCCATCACTACGGACTATCGGCTGCGCACAAGTCCCACAGAACTACTACAAAAGGGCAGACCAGCCGCCCTAGGATCATTTGGCAGCGGCGGCAGCGTGGTGTTTGTAACCAGCTAACATCTCCCGCACGCTACTTGCAGAATCAGTGCACTGCTACTGTCCCTGGAAACAAGGCGACGACCTAGGCTGCATCATCATCCTGCCACACTCCAGATTACGCCACAGCACAAGATACCATCAACGGGCAGCGCCATCACTACGGACTATCGGCTGCGCACAAGTCCCACGGAACTACTACAAAAAGGGCAGACCAGCCGCCCTAGGATCATTTGGCAGCGGCGGCAGCGTGGTGTTTGTAACCAGCTAACATCTCCCGCACGCTACTTGCAGAATCAGTGCACTGCTACTGTCCCTGGAAACAAGGCGACGACCTAGGCTGCATCATCATCCTGCCACACTCCAGATTACGCCACAGCACAAGATACCATCAACGGGCAGCGCCATCACTACGGACTATCGGCTGCGCACAAGTCCCACGGAACTACTACAAAAAGGGCAGACCAGCCGCCCTAGGATCATTTGGCAGCGGCGGCAGCGTGGTGTTTGTAACCAGCTAACATCTCCCGCACGCTACTTGCAGGTTGGTTTACGGCTTTTTTACGTGCATGTATTTAACCTAACCATTATCACTGCTGCCGCTGCTGCCATTTTTGTCTTCTCTCTACTCACAAGTACGTGCGCGGTTTCTTTTTAGCGTCTTAATAGATGGAAAATGAATGTCCTTCGTGTTCTGAGGAATTGCCTGAAACTGGAGAAGTGCTGAACTGCTCGGAGTGCGATTACTCATACCACCTAGGTGCATGTTCCGGGATCAGTGCCAAAGCGTTCAAAACGAAAGATGACAGTTTTAAACAGACATGGCTATGCTTTGCATGTAAACCGCAAAAATCCCAGACGTCCAAAGGTCGAAAGCAAAAACCTGAGGCCGACATGGCGAGCCTGCTTGCGAGTATGAACACGAAACTAGACTCGCTCATGACGATAAAAGAAACGGTCGATAATATCGAGAAAACCGTCAAACACCTCTCAGACGACTATGATGACCTGCTCAAAAAAGTGAACCGACACGATGGTGAACTAAAAAACATTCAAAAACGTATAGAAACAATCGAGAATCAGAATCAAAAAAGCGAAATAAAACAACTGAAACGTGAAATGAACGATCTCGAATGGATAAGCAGAAAATTAAACCTGGAACTTCACGGAATTGCCAAAAGCGAGAATGAAAACTTGCTTCAGAAAGTAAATGAAATAGCAACAAAGTTGGAACTGGCACCACTCGTTGAAACTGATATCACTGCAGTACACAGATTACCTGGAAAGCCAGATAAGGTGCCTGGCATTATCGTTCGTTTTACGAAGCAGAGCACAAGAAATGCCTGGCTGCACGCCAAAAAGAAATTAAACAAAGATCGATCTGGCCCGTTCATTCTTGAGAACTTAACGAGGCACAACAGAGCTCTGCTTCAAACCGCAAAAGATTGGGCAAATGACAAACAATATGCTTACGTATGGCATCACAACGGAAGCATTTTGGTCCGCAAAAAAACGGGTGACAGAGCTATCGTTGTGAAGGACGAAGACGACCTACAGAGGATTGGGGTAAACTAGACCACTTGTAAAACACGGCGTTTCTTATGTTGTTATCCTAAAATGGCAGATCGCATGTTTTTTCTGCCACGTGAATTATCACGTCATATTGATGATGATCGGGATGTGTCTTTAAAATGTATTCATCTTAACGCGCAATCTGCACGAAACAAATCTTCTGACCTTGAAGTTTTTTTTGATCAGTTGAATGTTTCTTTTAACATTATAATGCTCACTGAGACGTGGTACTCTGATGAAAGTGAAGTTCTTCGGCTATCTTTATATCACACGTATTTTTTAAACCGTACTGCTAAACGCGGTGGCGGCGTTGCAATCTTGGCAACCAGGGGAGCTGTCTGTGAATTACTCAGTGACTTTTCGACTGTAACAGATGACTACGAGGTATTGTCATTGAGGGTTAACAAAAATATTGTCTCTGTTGTTTACCGCCCACCTGACGGTAATATCCTGAATTTTTTTAAATTTCTGGAGGAACTTTTTGAGTTTATAAGAACAAATAGGTATAGTATCATTTTGGGCGGGGATTTTAATATCAACATGTTAACTGAAAGTTCTTCGAAAAGACAACTGGAACTTTTAATTCAAGCAAATGGTTGTTCAAATGTAATTAATACACCAACACGAATCACTGAGAGGTCTGAATCATTAATAGAACCTATTTATAACAAACTTTGATTTATCTGTCGTAAAATCTGGTGTAGTCATTTGTGATATCAGTGATCACCTTGCCACATTTATATGTATTCATAACTGCATGTCAAAACAAGCACCGCAAAAGGGAGCTAGGTTTCAGCTTATAACGAGTGATCGCTTAGACAGATTTCATGCTGAGTTAAACAACACTGACTGGAGTGAAGTAACCAGTGAAACCAGCCCAGAGAAAGCTTTTGATATATTCATCGATAAATTTAGACCACTGTACGAAAAATATTTTCCTTACAAATCTATTAGAGGCAACAAAAAATCTCGAAAACCTTGGATGACCACAGAGTTGCTTGGAAAAATTAGAATAAAAAATTCCCTTTATAAAAAATTTGTAAAGACAAGGAACCCAGATAAGCTAAGGATTTTTAAATCATATAGAAACAACCTGAATAAAGAGATTAGGAATGCTAGAAAACGCTATTACTTTAATTTATTTAATACGGGGACTGACCGTACAGATATAATGTGGAGAAAGCTTAATTCGGTACTAAATCCACAGCGTTCGACTAACGCCATTGAGAAACTCTATGTGAACGGAATGGAGTTATCTGGTCGAACTCTTGCAAATGCTTTCAACAATTTTTTTGTTAACTTAGTGGATAATCGCCATGACACCAATATCTATAGATACATTGCAAATAAAAATGAAAACACAGTCTACCTGAATCCGGTTACCCAGGCCGAAGTAATATCCGTATTTCTTAAAGCAAACAACAGCAGCAGCTGTGATAATGAAGGAATTCAAATTAGGCCAGTTAAGCATGTTATTGAAGTAATTAGCCCTTGCCTAGTTCATATCTTTAACCTTTGTTTAGAAACTGCGATTTTCCCCCGAGGATGCAGATTGCTAAAGTGACAGTTCTATATAAAAAAGGCAACAAAAACGAGCTCGGAAATTATAGACCGATTTCTATACTTTCAGTGTTTTCAAAGGGCCTTGAAAGCATTTTGCACGATCGTCTTGTAAGCTTTTCAGAAAAATATAACATTTTAACTGCATCACAATATGGGTTCCGAAAAAATCGTTCCACGGAGTTAGCTTTACTCGACCAAAAAGAGTTTATACTGGACAACTTTGAAAAGAAAAATATTGTCCTCGGTATTTATGTAGATTTTACAAAAGCATTCGATTACCTAAACCATAAACTACTCTTTCAAAAGCTCGAGACATATGGTATCAGAGGACAGGCTTTAACATTACTAAAGAGCTACTTATGCCACCGGAAGCAGTACGTCCACGTTAACGGTTATTCGTCAGATGTAAAGAATCTAACTTCAGGAGTGCCTCAAGGAAGCATTTTAGGACCGTTCTTGTTTAATATATATATCAATGATTTAGTCAATATAAACAAACAGGCAAAATTTTGTATCTATGCTGACGACACCAGTGTCTTTGTATCTGCTCGGACTGGGGATGAAATAGCTGATATTGCGAATAACGTACTAGCAGAGCTAGAATCATGGGCAAACGCAAACTTGCTAAAAATCAACACAGCTAAGACAAAGGCTATTTGCTTTAAACCTAAAAACAAATTTGTTGAAATTCCGACCAATATCATAATGTACTCTTCACCGATTGAGGTTGTTAGATCATTTAAAACACTAGGGGTGTATTTTTCCGAACATATGTCTTGGGACGCTCACGTTGACCACATCACATCAAAACTAAGTCACGTGGTAGGTTTAATGTATCGGCATTCTTATATTCTTCCATTCAGTGTTAAACTACTTCTGTACCAGTCATTATTTTGTTCCCATCTAAACTATTGTCATTTGATTTGGGGGACGACCACAGGATTGAACCTCCAAAAAATACATCTCTTGCAAAAAAAAGCTTTAAGAATAATTTGCAATGTCGGCTATGACTTTCATACAGAACCCCTTTTTCGCAATCTGAATGTCATGAAAATCTTCAAACTCTACAACTTTAAGTTATGCATGAAATATAAAATAGAATGCAGTAAAAATAGAGACTGTTTTATTTCTCTAGCGTCACTGAAGGAAAAAAGCTCAATTTATCCAACTCGTAGTTCTGAACCCTGGTTCATTGAAAACTCCCGCTCCAACTATGGTCTTCAGAGAATCAAAATAACTCTCCCGAAGTTGCTAAATATGCTAACCCTAAAGCACATAGACATAACTACTCTTTCACCCAGAGAATTACGGTCTTATTTTTTGTGTTGCGATTGATATGGTTACACTTGAGTTGCATTTGTATTGTACTTGCTTTGTTGCTTGTTTGTGAATTTTAAATCCACTTTTCTCTGCATTAACTAATATTGTATAACTTTTTATCTTTTCTTTTTTTTCTTTTCTTCCTTTTAATATGTATACACTGTGTGTGAACTCGCATTGCCGCTGCTGCTGAAACTTTTGTGGTGCTGGGAACTCGTCAAGCTGTCCATGCAGCTTTTTTTCCCAGCCCCGCCATTGTAAAAAAATGGTAAATAAACATTGAATTGAACTGAAAAGTGAAAGAGTTAGTGTTAGAGACAGTAGAGTTAGGGGTGCTAATTCCACTAACTCGCAGTATCGCTTTTTGTTGCTCCCCTCATTCTGATATCCTATCCTAAAACGTTTCACTTTGAAAGCGGGAAGTTAAGGTACGTATATCTCCAACGTGACAATGACGGGCGCGGCGTAGCGCAGCGCGCAGATACTGATTGGTCGCAGATATCGAGTTCCTGGTTGCCGGCCGATGAAAGGCGCGCGTTCTGTGTTACGCTGCGTTCACTGCGCTCAACGTCGGAGTATAAACAGCCCTTTACCTCGCTCAGATTGTCCCCTACTCAGGGGACCACCTTTTCTGGAATTTAAAAATTGAGGACGGCGCGAGCACAGCTGTCAACGGCGCTCAATGTGCGCGAGCGCACGCAAGGGCACATTTCTGGCAAAGGAGCTTTGGCTCCCTGGCCAAGAAAGGTTGTCCTCAAGTATAGCGGGATTCTTCGTGTTAATAGAAAGCGCCTATGTACGATACAACTCAGCACCCCGTCAAAATCTCAAGAAAAGTTTAGCTATTGCATTATTAGAGCACATTTCGCTATTGTGAGCTATCTGAGCGGACGGACAATGATATCGTCATTGCCAGTCTGTTCGCTCAGACAAAACAAGTGAAGCTATGTATAACAAAATTTTGATATGTATAACATTTTAGGTTTGATCTTGGTCGTTCTGCATCAACACAGTATGGTTATCGATAGCCCGGATCACGCCTTATTGTTATACGTAAGCCTTGTATCTCTCGCCATGACTCGTTGGTTGCAATATTACTCGTTATCTTATAACTAGGGCTACGTGTTTTCGGAGTTTATTTTTCGTGAAATTCGGAGGGTGTTTTTCGGAGTTTATTTTTTGCCGAAGATTCGGAGTTTATCGAAGTTTATATTTGTTTGATTCCAAATTCTCCGAAATTCGGAGTTTAATTTCGCAGTGTCTCCTATTGATAAATAAATATGTAAATAATAACCAGATGTAAACGTATGCCAGATAAAAACTAAAACGCGCTTGTATCGATTAAAATTTCTTCAGTTGAATTTGACTTTCGTGCCATTGCCATTGGCAATATTAATTTATCCCTAGACAAAAGTCGCACACAAGTGTTGCTTCGATAAACGTCGATACCTTAAAATCAATAAACCCCCGGGGGCAGTCGCTGCGAAACTCGTTGTCATCCCATCCTATTCCATCAATCTAGCCCGCGGCCGCGCGAGGTGGAGCGGTTAAGGGTGTTATTGAGAGTTTACACTGTCCCCTTTCTCTATCTAATACAATCTCTATGGTCCATAGCTTTCACTGTTATGAAAAAATACCTTCTCATTTCTCTAAATCACAAATCGCATGGCTCAAATTGGAAACCAAAAGAGTGGCTTTTGTCGTGACCCGAATGTACAATGACCTGTTGCCCTGAATCAACCTCGACGAGGCAAGTGGCAAGACCCCTTTGACAGCGGTCTGAGATTTGAAAGATAATTATGGTGTCATTTTCCCAAGACCAGTAACTCCGTGCTGATCAAATTGTAAAAAAAAAGGATTTTGATTTTTTTTTTGCGGGGGGGGGGGGGGTGACATTGGCACATAAACATTCGGAGTTTATCGGATAAATTCGAATTGACCAAAATTTTACCGGCGGGTGTTTTTCGGAGTTTTTCGGATTTATCCGAAAACACGGAGCCCTACTTATAACCCTGGCGACTGTTATTCTAATCTATGAAGAACAGGCGCTGTAAGTATAACAATATGTAAAATATTTTAAAGTGTACTCAAAGGTGGCATTCCTTGCCAGTCTCTCGCGCTTGCGTAAAGGGCTGACCCGTATGTACTACAGATCTTCCCGCTAAAAATAATCTACTTGCCAGCTTTTTAATCCGAGCGTCCCTGAATTTAATTCGGCCGTTTTTTCAATTTGATCCAAGTGGTCATAATTTAATCTAATTCTATTTTAATGTAGGGGTCACTAAATTTAATTCGGTCGTATCTGTGAATTAACAATGACTGCTTCTCATCTGTCAGAACTGCTCTGGAGGTTTGAGGTGCTTGCCAGTCAGGAGTTACTTTTCGGTGTAGCTATACGCGCCTATAATGGCGGTTTTTCTCATAACTTTTAAAGGGATTCTTAGACAATCCTACGGAATGATCAAGACTAAACGATGTAGATTTTTGTCGTTATGTGAAGAATTTGGAAGTTAATAAAATACGTCTAAATCATTTTATTTCGATGAAAATGATAATACAATTAGATAATTTATTACTTGACGCCATCATTGGCGATTACCCTGCTACATTTAACTTCATTCATTGGTTCGTGCATCGCCGTTCGGAGCACCTGCCATTGGTGCTCCTTTAAGGTGGCAGGTGACTTTTGCAAGCAAATTGGTGCACCGCTCAAATAGTTTCTTTTTCGCCACGAAATGTTGCACATCACATGCCGTCTGCCACCAAACGGAAACAGCTGTGCTATTGTCTGCAATTGCGTCACGTCTAAGCGTACCGGCAAGTTTGGCTTGGCCGGGCACGGTGCAAGCGCAAAGGAAAGATATAGATTTAGAAAATAAGAAAACAATAATAAAAGGTGCATGAACATTACATATTTAATCATGACTTGCAAGCATCTCAGACGGTCTTTGCAATGAGCAGCAGTCATTGTGAATTCACGGATATAAGTGGACTGAATCGATTGACTCTTGAAGGAAAATGAATGGCGGTTGATGAAATTGGTGACAACGTGAATTAAAGTTAACTGTGCTTAGATTAAGTTGATGACCACCTGAAATAAATTTGAGTACAGATGGCATAAATTCATGGACCCTCGGATTAAAAAGGCTGGTGGTTGGAATCTTGAGAGCGGAGAACCTGCAGTACGCCACATTCCTTCGGCATCGCACTTCTCTTGTGAGGCCATTGACATCAGGACCATCCAACGAAAATTCAAAGGCATCCTCTAGGCGAAATTTGCAAATCGTTAGATTTGTTTCAATATACATTTCCTCATGATTTCCAACAAATAACTAGTGTTTATGAGCACTCTGTACTTGGTAATTAATATATAAGTAATTAAATAACTGCTAAAATTTAATTTCCGTACACTTAACACCAGTATATTTTCTTTTGAACATTTTCATCAATCGCACTGCACCTTTTTTATCACAGTGAAGATTCAGTAAGCCTTACGTAGTTATTAGAGCGCAGCTCTTAGGCGCCCGTTTCCGGCTTGAGTGGCGTCGCCGTCGGCGTCGCCTTCGGCGTAACCGCGCGGTGCATTATGGGACTCGTGATGTCACTAGTGACGTCATTGATGACGTCATCAGTGACGATGACGATAACGTCATCACGATGACGATTATGATGACGTCACCGTGATGACGTCATCGTAATCGTCACGTGACCTCACAGGGGTCACTTGACACTAGGGGGTCACGTGACCCCGTGAGGTCACGAGGATCTCGCGACATTACGAAGGTCACGTGACCGCACTGTTAAGCAGACGGCGAGGCCGCTCGGAGGGAGGAGAGCAGGCAGGATGAGGAGGTGAAGATGAGGGAGGAGGGGTATACCCTCCCCTCAGTACCCTTCCTCCTCCTCCTCAAGAGCTGCGCTCTAATTCGGCATTACAGGGAGTTGTAAACGGCTTTCTTTATTTAACTTTCAATACCTAATATTCAAAAAAACATTATTCTCACAATGTTATCACTATGTATAATAAAATCTTTCTTGGATTTCAAGTAATAAGACGGTTTATGGAGCTTGTTCTTGCAGAAGCAAAACACCGGTCCTAAATGGTTGTCACGAAGAATAATATGAAACATGTAGAGGTAAGAGAAACTGCACTTACCCATCACATGATTGTAAGCATTGCCATTAAAATTGTCTGCAAGGTCCACCCTGAAAGTAAAATTTAATACTGAACATAAAGACAACTAAATGAACAAAATACTAAGACCAATACCCCAGTGCTATTCGTACTCAGATAACTTGTTAACAAAATGAAATATGAGTACAAATACACCTGTACAGTAGACTCGTAATAAACAAACCGCTTATCAGTTATCAAGGCATGGTTTCACTACCTTCTGAAGCTATGGTTAAAAAACACAAATTATGGCGGCTCATTTAACAAGTGGCTTGTTAGTGCAGATATGTGTGCCACCTCTCACGAACACAGAGTAAAGCCGTAAGGGTCTGCGCAGTTGGCACGCTTTGCGAAATTCGAGTTGCGAACGTACATACCTGACACTGGGCCCCAAATGTCGTTTTGCAAAAAGTTTTATTTCTGATTTTTCTAGAGCTCAACTCAGAAGTGGTGAAATTGTTTTAATAAAGCAAAAACGTCGGCCATGTATTTTCTATATCCAATACCAGCCTGTTCGTCGTCTGCTCACTGGTTTGTGAGCTTACATCCGAGTGGCTTGCTGAACGCAAAAACGCCAAAAACTCGAAGTAGAGGATGCCGACAAGGCGGATAATCGCGATGAGTAGTAATTTTAATGGAGTATGTGAACATTTGCTACCAGGGAGCAAGCGCGCAAACCAGTGTGCAGATGACGAACATCTGGTATAGAACATAGAAATGCACGAACGCCGTTTTTGCACTATAGTTTTTTATATCTCACCTCCCCTGGGTTGAGTTCTCAAAAAATGAACATAAAAGATTACGGGAAACGACGTTCGCGCGCTCAGTTTCAGACATGTACGATTAGAATTTGCCGTCCATGGCATTTCAGTTTTAGAAATTTCAACTGAATTGTTGGAAGCCATTTGGATGCTCGGGTTCGGGAAATATGGAGGAGGCATAAAGCTCCGAGTTTTTCCGTACAATTTTTGGTTATATAAAATAAACAGATAAGCTGTGTAGGCGATGGCCATAAGTATTTAGGGACACTTAACTAAAGCGAGTTTGCAATCACCGAGTACATGAATAAATATGCGGCTGGCTTTATCTCTGGTGCAACGTGTAAGGTCCAATTTGTTCTAAAGGAACACCGAAAACACTTATAAACGCCCCTTTTTTATTAGGGAGTAACCACTCTAGATTAATAATTTAATGCACGAGGTAGCGTTTTGTTCGTACATCGGGTAAGTAAAGTAAAGCTAGTTTTGTTAAAAAATAATCATATAGCAGGTTGAAAATTAAAAAAAATTATATATTCAGTGTAGCTCGATGTCACAATAAAGCTCTTAATGAAAAACAAGTAATTCGTTTGCTTTACGGCGTTCCAAAACAATTCACACCATAGTCCGGAACAAACATAACAGTCATACTCGTTGGCACGTTTAAGAAAAAGCGATTTCTGAGCATATGTCAGCCTGCGCTAAGTTTAGCTTTAGCAGATTTGGTTATCAAACGAAACAAATAAGCTCTATGCGTTTGATATCTGTACGGTTTGGTTGATAAGAAATTACTTGTTCTATGGTTATTGAGGGGAAAACGAGTTTGAGATACACAAAATGCACAAAATAACAGTTGCTCGCCCGTAATAAAATTTCGGCAAGCTCATTGGTAATTTATATAGTCGGCAACGCAATATTTTTATAAAGCTGACAATCGTACCAGACGACACCCATGAAATTACTACGGTATTATGCATGTAAAATACCCCAAGTTAAAAACGTGCTAGATCAGCTGCACCAGTCCTCCACCGTTCAAACCAGCACGCTCAATCTCGAGGACATATTCGTACCTTTCTATTGAAAGGCAGAACTAAATAAAGGTTTATAGAAGTTTCGCAAGCATAAATCTATTTTTGCATATACTCACTTTTTATCTTTTGTCATGAAAACCATTCTTTTTAAAACGAGCATTCATTTTCTCATATGTTATATACACATATATGTGAATTTTCAGACGAGTTGTTGAAGATTGCACTTTCTAGGATGAAGCGGTGCCGATGTATCGCGGCAGTCAAAGACTCGAGCGCGCATAACTTCTATAAAAAATAAAACGACGATGTAGAAGGTGATCGCACGAAATGAGACCAAGAAAAATGAAAAAGAACAAACGACTCCAATGAGCCACAGCAGTGGCTCTAACGTTTCGAACACCAGTTCTTGAGGTTCGTTACGCAACAACAAGGATGAATTTACTACCTCTATGGTGATGTGTGAGAAGCCGCTAGTGTTGCTCATTCACTGATCCTTATGACAATTTGCTGGATCGCGCTGCCCCGTTCCGGGAATGTAGCCTCTGGAAGCCCCGACTAGGCCATCTTGGCTCCTTGTAAAATCCGCCGAGTGAACCTTTGGAGATGCTGGGCAGCTTCGTTCTGCAAGACACTTTTTCCTCTTTCTCCGTCCTTCACCAACAATGTTATTGAAAACTATGTGTAAACGATCGTAGGTGCCTTGAGAACCCGTAGAAATGCTTACGGAAAAGCAGTACCATAGGAAAAAGGCACAACTCGTTGAACACGAGTCTTGGAGTAAGTCGACGTGATTGAAGAACCTGCCTGGAACGCCGAAGTGCTTCGCCTCTGTGTCTTCGTACGCTTAAATACCGGTCAAGGATCAACACTGGGGAATCGTAGTAGACCGTTTCCGCAGCCCGCTAAGCACCTGAGATAGCGCTCCGTAATCCCCCACAAAATCTTGAACTATGCAGATAAGGCTGGCGGAGGGCATGCGCAGGTGCGGCGTTTTCTTCACGGATACCGTAGCGGAGGAGAAAAACGGTCTACTACAATTCCCTACTGTGTGGATGTGATAACCTTTCGGAAAAGTTTTAGAGCTATGTCGCGCGTACATGTCTTTGCTGTATACATGTCGGTTGCGGAGTTCTGAATCATCCAGCTGTTTTGGCGAGTTGCTATCACGGATTAGTAATTGCTATCAGTAAAAAAAATCAGCGATTGCTATCATGCATTTTTAACCATGGTTGACCATGCCGGATAGCTCGAATTAATGCGAATAACTCGAGTCACAAGGTAATACAGGTATAGTAACGCAGTGGAGCAGCGCTGGACGGGAGGTAGGTTCTTGAACGCCACTTCAGCAAACTCGTGCCTGGCATGCGAGTGCCGCAAGTTTCAAATACAGCTGTCAAAATAAAGTAAAACACTCTTCCAAAACCTCATACACCTTCACGCACGTCGTGTTCAAAAAGATTACCCGAAGGATTTACACGGCGTCGATTTGTGATCGGTATCCAAGCGTTCAAAGACACAGAAACGCAACACTTCGTCGTGCCAAGGCATCTCCTTCTATCACGTCGCCCGAGACCGCGAAACTTGCGTTCGATGAGTTGTGCCTTTTCCTGCAATGCTGCGCTTTCGCGAACATTTCCACGGTTTCTCATAGGCAGTCACGACTGTCTACACAAGATTTTCAAAAACATGTTCGGGGAATGACGGCGAACTAGCTGGAAACGTGTCTTCCAGCATGCTGCCGCCCAGCCTGTCTTCACCCGGCAGATTTTACATAGGCCCAACGCCCAAGCTCGCCGATTCGGAACATCCGGTGGCCGCATTTGCGCTGCAGTGACCAAACAGGGAGCGCGATCTAGCAAATTGCCAAAGGGATCAATAAGCTCATTGTATGCTCTGCTTCATACCTAGTGTTCAATGCTGTGAAAGCTGCTGGCGCGAGCATGGGACTTGATCTCGCAGATCATTTGAACGCATTCTCATGCATACGAAAGCATAAATGAAGCCACGCGCTGGCGCCAGTGTATTTGGCAGCGTTGTACACTAATTTTGAAACTGAGTATACTTAAAGTAAACTAGAAAAATACGGACTTTTAGCAAACAGTTACCGTGTTACGCGTACGCAATACCGGAACTTTTGAAGAATGCTTTTAAAAGCGCGCCCCACGGTTGCAATATCGCACGGGCGTGCGCTTAAGCGCATGCTTCAAAGGCTCCGGTAGTGCGGTATGCGGAACACGGTAAAGGTTTGCTGAAAGTTGCTATTGACCGATCTGACCAGCCAGTCTGACTACGCCACCGCCTCCGGAGCGCATCGAGGGAACTTAAGCCTTTTGGCACCCGCGATCTAGTTCAGGTGCTAGTAAAGCAAGTACTTACGACGTGATAACAACGGTAATATCCTCTGAACAGTTTCCATAAAGATTTACAGCTTTTGTATCATCTTGATTGGATCCATGTATTGCTTATAAGAACGGCCTGGGCAGTCCACATCATTGGCAACAAACAGCTCATCGCCAAGTTTAAACTGTGATTCCTGAAATAAAATGCAAATGCTTTTCAAGGCGCTATTAAAGGGATATTTAACCGACATTTGGATTTCGTAAAATCAGACCGCCGAAGCGTTGAACGGGACGCAACGAATTCCAAAACATCACTCGTTCATCGATACCTCAAACGGAAGGCCGTACTTTTGGAAAAGAAAGGCGCAGTCAAGCAAGGGCGATGACGTCATAGTCCTCCTGAAGAATTTGAGAATGAGGGGAAGCGGCCTCGCTTCTCGCCACCTCGCTTCGGTTCACCAGCTCTACGGGACGAAGCCAGGAGGAAAGGAATGAGAATCGTGACGTGACTTGTCTCGTCGGCCTCGTTGGCCGTGTTCAATTGCGCACCTCTTTTCCAAAAATACGGCGATCCGTTAGAAATATCGCTAAATGAGTGATTTCTTGGGGTTTAGCAGCGTCCCGCCTACCCATCCAACCTTGTTTCTTGAGCTCGAAATTTCAGTTCAATATCCCTTCAATATTGAAAGAGTTGACAAGTTTTAGGGGAAATAGCACCTACCGCTACTTCAACTGTTGTCAGAAGGAACTGAACTTTCGGATTTGACGTTTCTTCGTATCGAAGGTTTACCTGCAAAAATTAATTTGCAATAAGCCATCTTAACGCGATGTCGATAATATTGTGGCTGATGATAATTTTACTTTGTATTCCTTCTAAAAAAGTAAACTAAAGCAAAATGTAGATTAGAAACGGAAAGCTACCATGTAATTACGACGTCCTGATTCAAAATTATATAGACAAAGATAACTTCACTCAGGAAATTTAAATTTCGACAAAAACAATTTTCACTTTTACGGGCTGCTCGAACCTACAGGCAGGGTGCATTTCTTCCCCCAAAAGAACAAAAAAAAAAGCAAAACGATATTCATGGAGAAAAAAAGAATGGAGACCGCAGCTATAATTTGTAACACATTTTCATACGTCTAAGGCGTATTTTTCTAAATTTTTGTCGGTGCGTTTCTCAACAAAAAAAGTCGTCCCGCAAAAAAAAAAGTATTTTTAAACAAAATTTTATTTTTTATTTTATTGCGTTCACATCTCAATCGTATTTAGAAATAGTCTTCCCCTGGTTCATACACTTGTCGATAGGCTTCTCCCAATGCTGAAAACAGCCTTTGAACTTGTCGATGTTGATGCTTTTCAGTGCTTTTGCCGTTTTTTTGTTTCACCTCTTTCACATCGGCGAAACGTTTAACTCGAAACCTTTCTTAAAAAGAAAAATGAAATCACACGAGGCGAGGTTGGGTGAATACGAAGGGTCGGGCACGGGCGTCATGCCGTTCTTGGTCAAAAATTTTAAAGCTCACTGCGTTCTGAGCACGCGCGTTGTCATGGTGGAAGAACCAGTCCACTGTTTGCCCCTCCAAGTTTGCCCCAACTCTGGACGTTTCTTCAGCAAATCCTGACGCAACCTTATCTAAACTTCCAGAAAAAAAATTACACCATCTTCCCGAGTGGAACCATGGGGTGATGCGGAGCATCGCGGATCGTTATTAACGGTGTTATTAACGGTGTTAGTAACGTTGTTAGTAACGTTGTTAACTTGCGTGTTATTACGTTGTTAACTTGCGAATGGACGCCGCTTCTCGTTGCCGTAGTTCAGGGTCTGCCGCTCGCTTCAAGCGTTTGCGCTCAGCGTCGCGTGCCCTTCGCTGCGCAGCTTTGTCTTCAGTGGACGTAGCGTTGCTGTTAGTTTGTGGGGTGGTGCTGACGCTTGCTTGCGCCAACCCACTAACTGACGGGACTGTTGCTTCCATCACACTTCATCGGAAGAACGGAGTGAAGTGGAGTCAACAGCGCTGAACTCGTGGTACAGCTTCTCGCTTGCCTTTATTTTTAATTGCTAATATTTTCCTTCCTTTTGCATTTCATTTTTCTTTTCTCCTTCTTCCGTCGCGTCGGTTCTCCCCGCACCAGCCCCCGATAGCTCTCTTCTTTTAGATTTAGCATAACTTTTCTTCTGCTTATATTTACATCATTTCCAAATTATCCTCCTTAGAATTGGCAAGCATAGCTTCTCTTTGCTTAATTAATTTATTTCCTTCTTGACTGATTTCTTTTGGCCGGCCGGATTTGGGCTGCGGCGGACGCGAGCGGCCGAGAAACGCTAGCAGACGACAGCCGCAGAGTTGCGGGGAAAGCCCACCCCACTGGAAAGCCCTGGCGTGGCGCTGCGACCCGCGCGCCCAAAACTATCCTCCTTTCACTCCTCCGGGGGAACGCGCGCTACCGCTGCTTATATTCACACTTGAAGGACAGGAGACTAGAGGAGGAGAGTTGGGCATGCGCGCGCAGTGTGAGTCGAAGCGAACCACGCGAAGCTGCACGCAGCTGGTAGAGAGAGCGAGGGGAGATAGTAACGCGCAGCTGTTGGATGGAGGGAAGGAGGAGAGTTGCGCGTGCGTAGTGCGGGTGCGGACTACGACGCCGCGGGACATAGACCCGAGCAAGAGATGCTCCGCATCTAAAAAACGTACCTATTTCTTTATTTGATTTATTTACACATACTGCGACCTTTGTGAGGGTATTGCAGGAGTGGAAAATACAGAAACAAATTAACATTCAAACAATACAACATGCCCTTGAACATAACAGAAATGAAAACGATGACGTCATGCGTTACTGAAAAGAATAGGTAGAACCGCGCTAATAAAATCACCACAGGGAAGAGTACGTATTTTCCCATCAAGATTATTCCCAATTTCAATACTATGTGGAAAAAAGAATATTTAAAGCAGTTAGTACGAGACTGAAAAGGAACAATATTTAATGAATGAGATCATCTGGTGCGTGAACTGGTAGAGAATGAAATATATTTACATCGCTCTATTCCACAGTCATCATTAACAATTCTGTGCAACATTTTAATTCTATCAAAAGTTCGCCTTCTAGACAAAGGCTGCAGCCCCAGAGATGAAACAGCCGAGGAGGGCGAAAAATTACGGTCATACCTCTTCAAAATAAACTTTACAGCCTTGGCCTGGATAGATTCAATGAGATTAATGTCTTTCTTAAAATAAGGATCCCAAACAACAGATCTATACTCCAGGATGGGCCTATTTAGGGTCTTATAAGCACAGAGTTTAACTTCTTTAGTAGAGCATTTAAGAGTACGTTTTAAATAACGTAATTTTCTAAGGGCGCGAGAACAAATAAAGTTGACGTGCTTGTCCCATTTGAGGTTAGATTTGAACTCCGTAACTTCATTTAAAATGACATCATCGTTGCCATAGCTAAAAACTAAAGGGGTTCTCTATTCGTAAATCTCATAAACACAGTCTTACCGAAGTTAATATCCATTTGCCATTTCTTGCTCCAATTAAAAAAACGGATAAAGGATTCGTTAGATTATTTTTATAAGCCCGAGGAGCTAAGAACGTGTTGTGTTTGTATTATGCGTGCGTTATAATTTGCTATGCTTGGTTTCGTGAAGATTTAGGTATTTTCAGATACGCTGCACGCACGACACTGTTGCAATCTCAGGGCTCGTGAGAATGATCGAGGCAAGGTTAATTTTCTTTAGGAGTAGATTGTGTCACCAGTATGCTTTAATGTGTTTTCCATCGGTTCCGCTTTTTGTTTGGTGGGGGCTTGTATTGTCTTGAATGTTTAGTGCTCTTGCATTGAGAAGAGCTCTCTCGTTAACTAAAGTGACCGCGAAAGGACGACGTTTATCACGCTCTTTACCCTGATAAGTGACGTTTCTTTGAAATTCTGACGTTATACGCCCGCTGCTCTATTCCTTGGTAGTCCGTTATCATTCACCGAGTGATGTCGTCAGTTAACGTGGCCCTACTGAGAAAAAAACAAGAAACATTTGGCGCTCATATGAAAGTAAACGGGTTCATGCCGGTAGCAGTTTAGCCATACAGGTCACCAGTTTGTCAAAGGGGTCGCCCGTATGGCTCAAAAGGGTCTCCCGTATGAGCCATAACGGTCACCTATTTGGGCAAGCAGATCACTATTTTGGCAAACGGGTCACTCGTCTGGGCAAATGGTCACTCGTTTGGGCAAAGTTGTCGCACGTTTACTCAAACCGGTGACCGTCAAACTGTATTGGTTTAATCAAACGGGTCTCCGGAGCACGTTTGATACTGAACGTACAGATCGGCGGCATTGGCACGCCTATTTCAGCAGTGGCAGCTTGTTTCCGGAAAGCCGGGAGCGCGGGTTCATCGATTTACAATCGCCCGCGCAATGCAAGGAATTATATTTATATTTGATTGCGCTGATGTTCGCTTGTGCTGCGACTGCAATAAGCGGGATTTTCTTTTTTATTTATACGTAAATTTGCGACGTTGGCGAGCCAGTATTTTTGACAGAACTTTAAAACTTTGGCGTTCCTTGTTGCCTCAATTTACTTATTCAGAACGAATCTCTTTCGCGGAGATTCGCATCTGATCGCTTCTGATCGTATCTGATCGCACTCGATCGTATCTGATTGTCGCATCTTAACTAAGTATTCTAAACCAAGTATGCTCAACCAAGTATCCCTCGCCGTGGACAGTCGCATGCTGCTCCAGGTGACCATCAGCGGCAAGTCATGCTCAGTTCAGTTGCTCGTGCTTCTGTTTATCTCTTGTGGCGCTGGGAAAGATGTCGGACTGCGGATCGCATAATCAGGGGTCGATTCCCCGCTGAGCTCCTTGGTGAACTTCTCTGGTTGCGATTGCTTGTTCCTCCATCTGACTATTCATACATTGTAATGAGTAATTATGCCTTCTATGTGCTTTGCCTGCATTGACTGCTACAGGCTATGCATCCTTTATGTTGCCTTGGACAGTTTGTAATGCTTTTCTGCAACACTTGAGCGGTATTTGATATCTCAAAAAATGCAGTAAAAAACGGCACAAAACCTTCTAAACTGGTAGTCCTTCCATACTTTCACAAAGTCTCCCACAACATATAAGCGCTAGCCAGCAAGTTCAATGTTGGAACTGCCTTCTGCACAGATTATGGGCTCAGCCGCATGATACGTTTGCATCACCAAATGCAGATTGTCTGGAAAAAAAACTCACAAAGAAAAACTTTTGCAGCGTATATTGATACTCTTTGATTGTGAATTATGCTATATCGGACAAACTAAACGATGTATAAATGATCGCCTGACAGAACATAAAGCATGTATAAACAAAATCATACTCGGAACTATTTAAACATATTTCCGCATGTAGAAATTGTGTGCCACTGTGGAGTTTAACTTCAGTGGAGTTAAGGGAAAAGAATGATGACAAACGCTTTAATAAAGTGTCATTGACAATCTTAAACCATGACACATAGTTAATAAACTTTAGTTTTGATGAAGTCCTGAACTGAGGCGGTTTGTAGGGCTCTGAAAGAAACTTTGTGAGTCCACTGTGTTTGTGTTTCTGAGAAGCTAGGGTAACGTGGTGTTCTATGGTTCACTTTGTATTTCTAGTCTTATTATTTCTACTACAAAGCAAGGATGATCCTGTTATGTTAGCGATGATTCCGAGAAAAAAAAAAGGTGGGAGTCGCGACGTCTTTTGTGTCCTTAGCGGCCGGATCACTGTGTTTTATTATTTGTAGGTCTATAGGTTAGAGTGTTGGTTGTGTTGCGCCATGCTAGGGGTGACGTGTTCGTTTGTGATTCACTCTGCGTTACCGGACGTAGTAGTACAAGTATAGATAGAGTCACTGTATGTGTTCCCGGAGTAACGCATTCCTTTTCTTTTTCCATTTTGCCGACAACATACTCACTCTAGCCGATCATGATTTGCTTGGTGAGCGTCATTGGACGGTAGTGGTCACGTGACACAAGCACCGCTAGACTCTCCTCCATCTGCGCTTCAAGCGGCATTAATCGCCACCATCTTGGGTTCAGCAAACAACTGCTTACCAAACGCGCGTTTTCGCGCCGTCTTTTCCACGCGGTTACCGACGTCATAAACAAGGAAACAGTGTACTTTGTGGCACAATGCCTGCTTGTTACGCTTTTGGGTGCAGCAGCAGGTCGGAGGATGGAAAGAGACTTTTGCGAATCCTGTTTGGAAAGAACGCAACTGCAAGACGGGGGAAGAAGGTTTGGATCGCCAGAGTAAAACGAAAAGATTTCGAGCCTACTGCAAGAAGCAGGCTTTGTGAGGTGAGTATCGATTACAGCTGATTCATACCGCGTATCGCGGAATGAACCAGCTCCTTCAACACGCTCCAATGCATGCCACTATTGCCTTGATACCCCCGTCACCACGTGGACCCAAGATGGCGGCGTCATGGTTTTGGTTTCAGCGCCGCGCTGCGGTTCTAGAACGAACTTTCGTAGTTTCGTTACTCTGTGAACCCATACAGTGACTCTAAGTATAGAAGGAGGGTCTTGTGTTTGGTTAGCGAAGGTTCAGCGTAAGAGGGTACGGGTTTGGCGACGCACTTTTGTGTCTTTGTTGGGTTCCCTCATGTTATTGTTTACTTGTTGAAAAAAGGTTAATTGGCTTCTCCCTCTCGTTTTCTTTTGTCAATGTGCCTTTAATGCATTTTTCATAAATAAAAATTCAGTTGTGCTTGATACCGCCTAGTGTTCGTGTCGTTTTCTCCTGCAGCTCGTTTGTGCCCTTTCATTTACTTCACAGGCTCTTCAGTTCGGCTGTTCAAAGGACGCCCGAAACGATGTTGATCGTCAAGTGACATTTCGCCTTATTTAAAAAGAAAAACCCATTTGAAAACTTGCGTTTCACTTGGTGCAGCTTCCTTATAAGCCGTCAGTCTAATAAACAACCGTTTCCAACCTACTTTCCTGAAAAAGTTTTCAAAATATTCTCACTGAAACCGAACGCAGTATCTCAATGAAACGCCCACTGCTGCACCGATGCAGACGGGTCCCTAGAAAACGCACCTAGTGGGAAAACTTTAGACTACAAGCAACCTGCCCTCCAAAACAATTACGGTTACTTTTGTTTTGCCTTTGTACAATGGTGCGACGTATAGGTGTTTTTTTTTGTTTTCTCGGTACGTATCAACCTTATTCGTACAAATTTTCTGCGGGGGCTATACCTCTGGTTCGATTTGTTCATAAAAAAATTTGAAACTGGCTTACTCGTGCGCTGATGTTAAGATAATAATACACCTATGTGAGCCTAACAATCCAGTTTCGCCACAACGGCAGTATAAATATCTCCATTCAACTATACAAATCTGCAGCTCAGGTGCTAATTTCTGAGTTAAAAGGTCCGTTTCATATGGTCCGAGCGAGTTATACAACCTTGCAGCCGCGAAGATTTTCGGCTCCAGAAAACAAAATCATATTCACTCTCAAATGTACAAATATGAGGGAGAGCGAGCACCTCGAGAGCGCACGACACGAGAGCGCCGCGACGCGAAAGCGCGCGCCATTACAGCGCGCGACACCAGAGCGCGCGTCAGGAAGGCGCTGTCAGGACCGCTGGGCGGGTTGCAACATCGCGATCATGTTTCTTTTTTGTTTTAACTGGCTCTTGCAGCAACACGCAGGACGGAATGGTACGACGCGCTGGAAAGATGACAGAATCCAACCATAATCTTTAAGATTCATCCCATTGCGCCATTATGTCCGAATCATGTAGAAATGATTTCGAATAGGATTTGCCTTTGCCTCTCCTACCCTTGCCGAGACAGGGTTAGTCGATTGGGGTATTAATATTCAAATTCGGCTATTTGTTTGTAGTTAGCATCGATACTTGCTTATGGGGCTTAGCCTTGGGTTACTTTCGGGGAATTGTCAGTTATTGCTTGGAATCGGGAGCAAACATCGCCAAATCTATTTTGGGTGATAAAGATACAAAGACTACATTTTTTAGATTGAACAAAATACTGTCATATCAATAATTTCTAAAAGCGCTATATCTAAAACAAAGAGGCACAGAATTATACCAGCAAGGGCACTTAGCTCGCAGAATGCGACCTCTTGAATGCTGCCTTCTTTATGCGCCGAGAAATTGAAAGATATATGAGGAGACGATAGCGCGCGGGGACGTCAGAAGGCGCAGCTCTGGCTTAAACTTCGAGATAGGAAGCTTCTGGAGGCGACATCATGCCACCAGAGGTTACGCCGGGGTAGACTTCCGGTTTGGAGGGACATGCCCTCAATTATGACCAAAACAAAAATACGCTATTGAACGGGAAGGACCGCGGATTTGGCACAAGCAGCTGTTTTGGTCACTCTTGGGGTGGTTCCTACCGACCGCGGCCTCTACTTCCTGCATTACTTCGTATTTTCTAGTTTGGCTGGCTTGAGCTTGTATGTCCGCTCCTCTTCGCCTTACATCCATGGGTCCGGACGATTAGTGAGTAGACCTAATGTCACTGGATCGTGAAAAAGTTGCGCCAAACTCATCAAATGGTCGCCGTTTTTTTTTTTATAGAATGATTTGTTTTTATTTATCCTGTTCATTCTTGCTGAGCGAATATAAACTCGTTGGTGACAAGTAGCTTTATAGAAACGTGTCTTGAATACCGAGATTTTGCTATAAACACACAAGCGAAATAAGCTCAGATCTTCGCACCGCCACCACATGAAGTATCGGTGCTTGGTGGCATTGAAAAATAATTTTCCTGTCTTTAAGTACGCAAGAACAATAACACTATTAAAGGAGATCTGTGGAGATAAGCATAATTAACAAGTGTATGGCATGTACAGAGCCAAAGACGCTTGTATTGGCGAGGAACATTTTCAGTTCGATGATGTTCCCTAGCGATCTTAGTGCGACTGTTCAGAGCGATCCTTTCGATGCTTCGTAGATGCCGCTAGCCGGCAGGGAAGACAACTGCTTTTCTTTCCAGAATCCAGTGACTTTAGTTGGAATGACTAGTGGGTAGACCTTGTGGTCTCCTCTTTTTTGGGGGTATCACATAGAAACACGCGAATGTCTGTGCATCCGTAGAACGACTTGTTTATTGACTTGATATGCCAACACGCTTTCTCGCCAAAAGTGCAAAATAAGGGCTGTCACTCAATGTGAAAGGATTACCGGTCAGGCTCCGCGCTGCTGCCATAGACAAAGTTCCGGAAAAGGGAAGAGCCTCAAATTGAAATCCGTGGAACAAAGTCATTCCACGACGCATGCGGGAAATGGACGCGCCCGGGTTGTCGGTGCTAGGTTGGCTCCCCGGAGGGGCGGACGCGTCCGAATTTCAAGGTCCCGAAGAGAATGCTTGCGGCAAGCCACCCGAGAAGGGCAAGGGAGAGCCGCCCACGAATGAGTAAGGCCTCCTCTCACATCCCCGACATGGCGATGCCCCGCGGCCTGCTTTAGCTAGGCCCAGACAGGGATGCGGGGAACACCTGATTCCCCCAACCTGAAGCTAGCTGCTTTTGTCTCCGCTGCAATCCTCGACCGCGTTAGACCACGAAACACCGTCGTCCGTCGTATGGCTCTCGCATTCGAACACGTGCGACTAGCGCAGTGGAGACAAAGACAGCTAGCTTTAGGTCTACCCACTAATCACTCCTAGAAGAGCGCGGCGTTCTGACTCCTCCGCACGCATTCTTCTCTCTCTCTCTCTCACACAGTTTCTCGGCGCCTTCTCAGAGCGAGTCCTCGCTCCGCCGGCGCGCACAGCCGCTCAGCTCGAGCAGGTCGGCGCTCTTGTGGGCCCCGGAGCAACTGCAGTGGGCCAGCCACATAACTCATTACATTATACAGAAAAATGAAATAAAAATGCTGATGTATTTATTTTTTTGTTGTTGTAAATTCCTCAATCTTTCTTTATAATAAATTAAAAGATTACCAGCTTTCGGAGATTGACTATGGAAAAGAATATTACCAGTTTTATGGAAAGTGCTAAATATTGCACTAAATCTTCGTCTGTTTGGAAGACACCTCGGTGATTATCATCGACCACAATTTTTAGTTCTGCATAAAAGGTTTTTGTATCTTCCTTTATTTCGGAACGAACTGTAATGAGAAAAATTGGAGTATTATCAAGGAAAAGTGCCCTTCGATAGTCTCAAATCGAAAAATACTAGAAAAGAAAGCTGATTTGGATATGCATATACGGAATGTAAGGGTGCATATTTCTTTGAATATCGATCAGATTACAAACTTCTAATTCGTATCATACGGAATGTCGGCTCAAAAAACCAAAACGGGAAGCCCATTTTCAATGATGCACTGCGGCGTAATCATTTACTTTTTATATTTATACCTAGGATGGGTATCTAATTTTTGTAATACGTCTTCGTCAAACTATATTTCTTTGTATTGTTCCGCGGCACAGGTACAAATCCAGTTCATCAATAAAAAAGAAGTTTCCAAATGGCATTCGTTATTTTGATATAATTATTTGCAAAAGCACAGTGCTACTACATGCACATAACCTTCGGTTTTAATTTTAATGTCTTCAACTATTTCGACTCATCCACAATAATTTCATTGAAACAATAAAACATAAAAATACTACCTGTGTAGTTGGCTTTAATGCCAGCACGGTGTTCCCCAACACGCTGTTCCACCTTTATAATTTCGTGCGGAATAGGACCATCATCAGATCGAGCATTGACATCCAGAGGCGCGATTCGTAATGTATCGCTTAAAATTCCTTTCTGTGAAAAAATTACAAAGATCGGGGAGTAGATTAAGTGTTCTGACATGTACGATCGCAGAAATCGACTGTCGCCTACCAAACGTAATACAGCGCTCGTAACAGGAAGAGCCAGATATTGTGAGACGTCAAGAACTAAACAACAGATTGGAAAAGCGGTTGTTGGGAGTGTAGAAAGGATGCAAACAAGCTAGATTAACATACTCCCTTTCATAGTTTCAGGATTCTGACTGTGCATATCAAAATGGTTTACTTCGACTAATCAGAAAACCCAGGTCTCGAGTCAGACTGAGATGATGAAAACATTTTTACGGGCACCCAATTAAGGATAATTCCTGCATTGCTGGGCAATAATTAAATACATCTTACATTTTACTTATGAAATATTTCGAACATCAAAGTAATGTGCCGAGACACTGAGGGAGAAGAAGAGGCGAGTACCAGCTGGGATGTCAGAACACCGAGCTCTGATTCGAATGATTCGTGGGTAGATCTAAAGCTATCTGCCTTTGTCTGCACTGCGCTCGTCGAACGCGTTCGAATGCGGAACGCCGGCGTCCGCCGTTTGGCTTCCGCATTCGAACGCGTTCGACGAGTGCAGTGGAGACAAAGGCTGCTAGCTTCAGGTCTACCCACTAATCATTCGAATCAGAGCTAGGTGTTCTGACATCCCAGCTGGTACTCGCCTCTTCTTCTCCTCAGTTTCTCGGCTCATACATGTTAAGTGTCAAGTTAAAATGTATTAGCTCGTTAAGTTAAACCGAGGATTGCTACGTACAACATAGTCACATATTATTTCTGTTCATCTGATTCAGATGAAAAGGTAAGAGGAAAACCACGAAATATGCATGGGTTCTTAGAAAATAATGAGCTGCTTTCAAGCAGGTCATAGCATGTCATAAACTCTATATGTGATAGGGGGAAAAGGGGGGGGGGGTAAGTTTTTATGAAGATAGTCGTAGAAAAAATAAAAATACTTTCGTTAATATGGGGAGTATTCTTTTGAGTGAGAAACTGGGCAATCTTTTCTCAGTTGGCGATGCTGATTTGATTAGGTTCTAAAGTTTCTAAAAATCCGAACCTTATCTCATCTACGTCCTATTTGTATCTGAATAGATATATTTATATATTTCTTGAAAACTTTATAAAATATCGTGTGATATTTCTTAATATGATGACATCACACAGTCAAGTTAGTTTATCACCATAGGTGTGCGGGACCAGAATTTGAAAAAAAGCTTGCGCTGGGAAGATCGCTTATTGACTAAAAAGTGTTAATTAACGCTTAAAATTTTTATTTGAAGTGTTAATTCTAAACAAAAATTACAAAGGCGTTTGATTATATAAATCACTATTTACTGCTAGGAAAGCTCGATATTTACGGAATTACGGATTAACTCATATTTAGGCCGACGTAAACAGTTTGTTCATCTTAATGATTTCGCGTCTTCAACAAAGACAATTATATCGGGTGTTCAGCAAGGAAGCACCTTACGACCGTTACTGTTTATTATATACATAAATGATATTGTAAACATAAATCCAGTGACTAAATTCGTTATATACGCGGATGCCACGAGCCTCTTCTTTTCTGGCGAGGCTGGCGACGAGCTTATCAACTGCGCAAACGTGACCCTAACAGCGTTGCAAAAATGGTACTTAGATAACGCGCTAAACATAAATGATAGTAAAACAGAGGCAATCATCTTTCGGCATAAAAACGAAAATGTTTCTACGACTAAGACCCTTGTCCTAAATGCAAAGTATATAGATATAGAAGATAATTTTAAGAGTTTAGGTGTAAGTTTCAATCAGTACTTATTTCGGGAAAATCATGTAAATGATTTACGCACTAGATTGTCAAAGGTCATTGGACTAGTCTCTCGTAACCATTTCATTCTATCGAGAAATGTTAAGTTTCTTTTATACAAGACTTTATTTTTTCTCACCTGAATTATTGTTATCTAGTTTGGGGCACAAACACCCGCACATATCTCCCAAAAAATACTCCTATTGCTAAAAAACATATGTGCGTGTTATTGAGAATGTCTCTTACGACTCTTGCACCCAGGGTCTGTTCATAAAAACTAGTATACTTTCTTTTTACAACATGTACAAGTATAGACTCGTGATCAGTTTTAAGTCAGAAAATAAAAGAAATGGGGATATGGGGATCCTTTGTATTAACAATTGTTCTATAAATAAAATACATTTTTGACTTGACTTTGTAAACCTTGCGGAGCTAAAAGAACATGCAACTTCCTACCCAACTCGGTCGGCGGAACATTGGACTGTGCCACTGTGTCATAACAACTATTCAATGCGATCACTCAAATACACAGTTCCTACTATATTGAATACCCTAATAAAAAATAACATTGATATTATTTATATTGCAATTCAGGAATTACTAACTCAACTAATGTGGGGCGAAAACGAATGAATCGATTTCTGAGACCTGTTTCATTTTTGTATTTTACTTCGTTATGTCGGTTTTCTCAGTGTTTCTCTTTGTTGCCTTGTTTTGACTTCTGTATATGCCACTAGAAGGCAGCGAGGGGCTTTCGTCAAGCTGTTCTCACAGCTTTTTTCTCTTGTTTCATCCATTTGGGTATCGAATTGCAAAATAATGTTCTTTTATAATAATAATAATTTTTGGGCCATAATGTAGTCGGTGAATTGACTCTCAAACATATTAGGCTCTGGCTATGAAGTACATTTTTTGTATAAAAATTCGAAGTAGGCGCTACAGGGAGATAAAAGTCACACATGTACAAGTACGTCTTGAAACCAAAATTAAGCCGGTGAAGCGCGCCCATGACGTCATCCCTACTCCTTGCCGGCTTCTCAAATCACCTTCCACGCTCCAAGTGACATCAGCAGTGGCTGGCAAGCGAAGGGCGAAGAGATCGACATCGTGTTGGTGAGCTTTGCTGGTTTTGTTGGCTCAGTTTTTATTTCAAGCCATGCAAAAGGACCTTTCTCGCCTGCCACCGCCCACTGAATTTTTTTTAATAGCAATTTGAGATCACATTCAGACAATAATGTGGAATACGGTCAGGCATAAGTTATTCCACTACATTAAGCTTCAAAAATAAAGCAGCATGAAAAATTAAATAAACGTTTTATTTGTTTAACTAATTACCCTATTTCGCGTCTTTTCTATAGCAGCTACCATGACCGCCAACTTAGCGCTTGAGCTAAAAGAACCCTTAAGCCCCCCTAGCGTTTGTCTTTCTCATATCCTAATAGCACTAAAACAAAACCATGTATATAAAACTTTCATAGACAGTTTCGACGGGCAAAGCCGACTTTGATTATTATTTTAGGAATTATTTTTGATTTGCTTTATTTTGAACCTAATTAAGAGCAACAAGCTTTCCAATCCATCTCAGGCTTGATATGTCTTTCCCACCTTCTTCAATAAGATGAATATATACCTTCGTATAAGGTGTCAGTCTAACAAATATACTCAAAAACGCCCAAATGCTGATTCATAATTCGCACCAGTATAAAGCATGACCCAAAAATCTTATTACTAACTTCGACTTTCAAGCACAAAAGGAAAAAAAAACGAAAAATGCTGGCTTTATATTTATCTACGGAATGACCGATTTATCATTTCTTTTTCAAGCTGAATCTCGTCTACTTCCACTGTGATGTTTTTATTTTCTTTTTGGCTTACATCTACACTGATTTTTATTTTGTGTGGGACACGTTACTTTAAATAGAGCACATCACCTTTTTTATGTCATCTAGAGGCCACATCATTTCTGCTAGAACAGTTTTAAGCCTAAACTGGAAAGAAAGAACAAGGTTTGACATACCACTTTGACTCCGCCGTTCTTGTCTTCTATGTTCACCGACGCCATTCGATTTCTATCGTGATACATGTTTGCTTCTAGCTTCTTTCCGTTCATCTGACAAACATAAATAAATAGATATTGCGCAAGCATTGTCACACAGCACACTTCCTTTTTTTAAAGTTGTCGCTATAACTTTTGCTTCACAATACACAGTTTGTTCATAAATTTTATGCAGTCGGTGTGGACGTAACTGAGCAAACTGGGTCGCTAAACTCGTCAAGCTATAGCCTCTTCTCTGCTCACAAAGCCTGGCAGTTCGACGACGGAGCCATAAAGTGCCCGGTTGAGAGTTTGGAGAGCGAGGATCTGGTAGCACAGAGCATTTCTCGGGGAGCCTGTGGTCAGCGCACAGCTTTCGCAGCGGCGAGGACCCGAAACGAGGTTTTCAAACCCGACGAAAATAGAAGCGGTAGCGCGAGGAACGCGAGGACCACGAGCGGACATTCCATCGCTCGGGATTTGGGTGTCTCGCCGCAGCGGGGCGCCCGATACATGACTCTCCTCTCCAGTCGTTTTCTGCCGCTCTACCTTTTCACTTTCGGCTGCCGGGCTTTGTCAGTATAGAGGAGGCTATGGTCAAACACAAAGTTGGGGCCCAAGTTCGCAGAGCATGCTGATTACGCCCTCGCGACGATGGCGTCACGTGGGACGAGATATCAATCATCCAAACTCTCTCGGTGCTGAAATGAACCGATCTCACTAAGCGTTCGACGCATGCTTTACGCCGCCATAACTTTAGTTGACGGGATGCAGACGGCCGTGCATGCAAGGTCTCGTGCATTCTCGTGCTCCACTAGAGTGCCTTCATACACACGCGCGCTTTTGCTTGAGTGGTGACATCTCAGCCATTTTTACGCCCAATCGTTTTTTTATGCATTTTGAAGTACGCGCAATCCGGTGTCAATCAGCTCGAGCGCGTAGCTTTGGCTAATACAGAGACGCCATTTTAGCGCCCAAGTCACGCACCGAGTGCGCGAGAGCGTCACGCGCTGAACATTCAGTGCAACAATGGATGTCTTCACCCTGAGACAGACAGACATGTAGGCACCCTAGCTGCTCCACACGCTGCCGAGCTCCAGCGGGGTTGTCGGTCGCACGTACAGAAAGACCATAGTTCCCTCGATGCATTGCGGCAGCAGTGGCGTAGTAAAACTGGCTGCTGAGATCGTTCTATTCAAGCGAGGTTGTGAAACACAAAGTCGTAGCGAGCTTCATCGGAGCGCGCGCGAGGAACACCGTGGGCCAACCGATCGAACGGCTGCACTGATGATGTCGCGCCCGCGTGTCCTTATGTTCCTACGCCACGTTAGAGTCAGTGCTGTCTAGATTGTCCATAGGCGGGCTGTGAATACTCTGAACTTAGTCGTCGCAAGATCGTCGTTTGTGGAAGTTATCGGTGACGACAGTGACGTTTTATAACTCTGGGAAGGAGATATTTGAGGGCAAAATCTTCGCTTCGGAATCGAGGCAAAGATTAAACTTTGTGATATTGTGGAGCCATGCGCAGTGTACGCGGTAATAAAGCTCATCTTCCGCCACTGTCTAAAATGCTACCGGGGTCACCCAAAAGCTTTGTGTGTAGTGAAGTCGGTAGTGTTCGAGAGATGAGGGGGCGACGGGGGTGGCGAGAAAAAACTGGGCGAAGGGAAATAAAAAGGGGTACGACTAACACACACATACACACAAAACAGGGGTCAGAAAGTGTCGTCGAAAATGTTCGAGAAAGAGAGGAGGGGGGGGGAAGGACTGATAATAGTGAATGGAAAGGGAAAATCCGAATTCCGGGAAAGAAAAAATTCCCTTCCCCGGAAGTTTTTTCATAATACCTTTCTGAAATGTCTGGGCACTATATATGAGGCTATGGTCTGGGTCTAAAACGATCGTCTCCCCATCACTCCCCCCTCCCCCCCCCGACCCCTTTATGTCCCGTTCCCCTGTTTCGACGCAGTATGTTTAGATGCGCTCAAACTGAGCGGCGACGGGGAACAGCACAGCGTGCAATTTTCGAAATAATGGCTCTAGTGGTTCAGTAATGAAAACGGTTCGCGTTTCATGAACTCTTTCAAGCGATAGGCTTGTGCTAGGGCTCGTTGTGTGCAGGTGCGTTCAGTGACGTCCTTTTAGGTTCCCACCCTTGACGTCATGTTCAGGGATATCAGTTGTGAACGACAAATTTTAAGGCGCGTGTTCGAATCGACGGTGACAAGTTTGATTGTTTACGATGGAAGCCTGGAATCATCGCGTTCTTAAAACAACACCTCAAACATTGACAACCTGTCATTACTCTTATTTCCGTTTATAAAAGCAGAATTGATCCCTGTTCGGCTCATATTGGAAAACCAACCACACTGACGCCTTTGGTAGCTTACGTGGACTTAATCGGTACTTATAAAAAACAACAACAGTAAAATGATTTTATCTTGCCGATGGGGGGACGACTGCCCGGAGGAGAAATCTGCCTGAAAGCGTACAACGCTTCTCGGCTGCTCCTAACCTATACTCCGTTTCATACTTAGTGTACAACGCTGTCAAAGCTGCAGGCGCGAGCATGGGGCTTGATTTCCTTGACGCATCTGCACGCGTTCTCGCGCAAATGAAACCATAAATGAAGCTACGCACTCGAGCCTGTAGCTTCGACAGCATTTCATACTAAAGCCCGGTTCACACAGTTGCGTTTGACTGCGTTGCGGCAGCGAGACACCAGGACATCCCTGCTTCTTATATCGCGTGCCAAGAAGATTCCTTGAATTGGATTCCACGCTTCATACGAAGCACAGATGTGCCGGTGACTCACTTTCGGTTCTCGCCGCAACGCAGTCAAACGCACTCAAACGCAAGTGTCTGGAACCGGCCTTAAGTATGAAGCGGAGGTTTATACACGTCAGAGCTACAATTTGATCATATCCAAAGAGCCGAGAGAGAAATGAATGAGAATATGTGCGGGGACGTTTTTCATAAATTTCGTTTTATTGGAGGAGAGCTAAGAGACGATATCAGACTGCACCAACTTCGAAGGTGTTGATTCTAGAATGCAATTGCCCCAATCCTCTTCCGTACTTTTTGGAGACTATCAGACATGTTTTTCGCAGCTGATAATCTTTGTGGTGACGTTACACATATAAACACGGTCGTCTCCGCGCGCCCTCTCGCGCTGCTCTTGTTCAGCGCCTAGGCAGTGGTAAGGCTTTCTCGCCCCTTCGATGAAAAACGTAAAGAAGATAGACGAATCTGCGGGCTTGTCAGGAAAAAAACTTCGCGCAAATCTTTGGGCTCTTCCCCCACTATGTCACAACACAAATAATTTTTTGTTCTACAAGTTTAGCGATCCATCTGGACGTTAACAGGGAACATAGTTGGACCAGTTGCCGCACGATTGGGCTGAAAACATAGTTTACAAACAACAACAGTAAATCAGGTACGATATACACAACGACAGCATTGACGAATAACTGCAGTTTCATTTACATGCGCAATTAAATTCAAATTTCGTACAGCATTAGACCCCTTTCGAAAGACTGCCCTTGTTGGCTGCTTTGCAATCTCTGCACAATGGCGGACTAAAACTGCAACATCACGGCACACTTTACGCGTTTGGTTGGATTAGAACGTAAAGACACACCCACAGAGAAAAAGGACTTGTCGTGTGGAACTTGCGGAACACTTATCAAGGTGAAGGAACGTCAGTATACTACGGCATCGAGAGTCGAACTTTCTACTCACGCGCTCGCCAGAGCGTGAGCACGCTGGCGCTGGGGCTGGCGCTCCGAAAGAAAGTAAACGTGAAGAAAAAAAAAATAAGAAGCTCATTTTTAGCCATGCCATCGCGGGCCACTGCAGGACTTCCCACCTAGCCACATGGAGCAAAGTGGAAGAAGGTGTCAGTTTTCGTAAGCACCGTGTCACGTGCTCCACAAGACACGCTATGCGGCGGGTGGCGAACTGATTGACGTGCTGGGAACTCGATCCTTGCTTAAAAACAGAAGATAGCTGAGCGCCATCCAGGAAGGCTGGCTTGACACGGTTGATGGCAACGACTTCTGTTTGACTGTGTAAGTCAAGAGCCATGGTTTTCACCGCACGACTGATAACTTCAAAATGTCCGTCGTTAGGTGGTGTTGAGCTTTTTTTTTAAACCTTTTTTCCTCAAGAAAGCGTGTGAGCATGTTGACAAGTCCTGGAGGGAGCTCGGCAACCGAGGCTGCGTTGGTTGCCGCTGCTGAAAGCTCTGCCTCATATTTTCCGGGTAGATCCGTGGTGAAAGCAACTCCGATGTTTTTCGTGATTCAAAGGACTCTCCTGGCGAACGGAGTCATACACCATACGCTAACTCTGCGAAGGTGCAGTTCAGGTCTTGCTTGAACGCGGACCGAATTCCGAGAAGGACAAGATACAGATGGTCGACCGCATTAAAGGCGCCCATCCCGTGGAGTGACCGCGCCTTGAGCTGCCGGTATAAACGCTCCAGCATTCCAATTTCCGACTGATGATATGCGGTGGTGTGACACGACGGTGTGACGTAATGGGACAAGTAAGGCGGCGAAAGCCTTACTTGTCTCGGTGAGCGAAAAAGCGGCGTATATGGCCATAAAAATAACATTGAGCGGCACGTCCCGCTCAATCGTATGCCCAAAGACGACGATGTCCTTAGCTTCGTCCTTGAGGTCATCTTAGAGGTCGTCCTAGACCTCCAGGACAACCTTACTTGCCCCTTTACGTGAAAAAGTGGCGTCGTTGTGCCCGAGAGATGCCCATAAAAATACGTCATCAAGCGTCATCAGTGTGATGTCATCAAGCGTCATAGTATGTCATCAGCGTGATTTCAACCCCGGAGCGCCGTGTGCAAAAGGTGCGCTTCGGACTTCATTTGTGCTCGTTATGTGCTTCGTGTGACGGACTGTAAGGTGATCGCGTCTACATCTACGGCCTCGACATCGGCAGCAGCGCCTACATTTACGGCGGTTTCCACAGGCATTCATTTCAAATGTTTATTTCGAGCCAAACTGACCGGGATAAGCGCTAAAATTTGTTGAGTTGATGTTTTCTTTCGCGTCTGTTTCAGTGAGTCTAACTTTCAGTATATGTTTTCACTAATGTCCAAACTGCGTCAATATGCTACTTATACTGTATAACGTTTATTCTCGTCTGTAATTTTATTTATATATTTGGTGCACATGTCATGTTTTATTCTTGTATAATTTCTTTGGTGCCTGCATTGTGACTGCTGGTTTAGGTGACTCGGGGCTCGTCAAGCTGTTGTTACAGCTTTTTTCCTTGCCACCTTTTCAACATTGCTTTGTTGTGAAAGTCAAGTCCGGTTCTCACTGTACTCACATCTAGCGAAGCGCTGATGTAGCGCTGCTCACGTGTCGTCAGCTACTTATCGTCTGCCATGAGCAACAGGTTTGACGGTGCTATCAAAGCTGGTGAACGCTCCCTTGAGCATGCGCTTAGCGCGAGGCCCGCTCTATGCTTGTAGCGCTCCGCTGCATGTGTGAACAGTCATTTAAGGTACTATTATTATTATTAAACGTGGCCGCCCACGCTAGAGTGCCTCAATGTTCCTCTGTTTAGGGTGATGCCATCGTTTGTAGTACCCGATGCCGACAGCACGCGCTCACTGGAAAAATACAAACAAATCGCAGGAAACAAAATATCGCCATAGCACAGTCAGCGCCACGAGCGCGTGCAGGAACACGCTCTTTCACGCGCTTCTGAACAAAATTAAAAATAAGCGTTCGAAACAAAATGGCCAGATGTCATCACCCCAAGCGATGCGCACGTGAAGGCACCCTAGCCCACTCTAATACGCCGCAGCCTGATTAAGTGTCCTCCTCTAGGCGTCTTTCTCGACGTTGCCCAAGATGTCGTCCTCTAAGCGTCGTTCTCGACGTCGTCCTAAACGACGTCCTAAGGACGTCCTAGAGGTCGTGTGAGAAGTCGTCCTAGACGTCTTTCTCGACGTAGTCTTTAGGGACGCCATCCTTGACGTCATCCTCGACGTCGTCCTAGACGCCGCTCTTGACGTCGTCATCGACGTCGTTCTGGACGTCGTCCTTGAGGTCGTCCGTAAAATCGTCCTCGGCTTCGTCCTCGACGTCGTCCTATACGTAGTCCTAAACTTTAAGACGTGTAGCAATATTACTCGAAAACATTTCTCCCAAGGGACTATAATGCTTTCGCCTTCCTATACATAAGCAGTCTTGAGCATCTTCCTGTAATTTTGTAAGCCTGCTCACTTTGGAACGCTGGCACTGAACAAGCCTTTGCCAAGTTGCCAACTTCAGCATAATGGAATAAAACAGCGCAAAAGGTACAAAGAAAGAAACAATCCGGACAGGACAGAGCGCCCACTCGCAACTAAAGCTTATTTACTCAAAGAAAATGAGAAAGAAAAGCACACGTTGATCCACGCAATCGTACGCGCACCTGTGGTCGGTCACCGCAGTAAATGGTCTCCCCCACGGGTTTTGGTGAAAGAAACTTGCTTACGCCGAAAACCAAACCAAGAACTTCTCTGTCAACTTGACTGTAATTTTGTTCAGCCGGAAGTAAACGCCGTGACGCAAATGTCACTGATCGCTCTCTTCCATCACTCTCGATGTGCGCCAGCACAGCACCAACACCGTACGGTGAAGCGTCACAGCTGAATAGAAGCTATTTTTTGGAGTCTTAATGCATCAGAACTGGTGCTCTTGTCAAGAGCCTTTTACTTTCACAAAAGGCTTGCTCTTGCTCATTCTGCCACGTCCACCTCTTGCCCTCTATGAGCAGCAGATGCCGGGGACGAAGCGTCGATGAAGGATTTGGCAAGAAACGTCTATACAAGTTAATCAGGCCAGGGTAACTTTAAAGTTCCTTCGCGTTACGAGAAGCAGAGGCATTGACGACGGCATTCACGTTCTTAAGGTTTGGAACCAGTCCTTGGTTGTTAATGACGTGGCCCAGGTACTCCACCTCAGCTGAAAAGAACTCTCACATCTCCAGCTTCACCTTAAGATCGGCATCCTGAAGTCGCTGGAGAACACTCTTGAGGTTCTTCAATGGGTCCTGGTCATCAACGCCCGTGACAATGATGCCGTCGAAGTAAACGGCTACGCTTGGTAAGCCTCGAAAAATATTCTCCATTTCGCGCTGGAACATAGCTGGGGCCGAAGATACTCCGAAAGGGAGCCTTGTGTACTGGAAAGGCCCATCTGGGTGCTGATTGTCACGAACCTACGACACTCGTGGTCCAGGGAAGCTTGCTTATATGCATCCCGCAAATCCGGTTTCGGGGACCTGTCTCCTCCTGAGAGCGCAGCCCAGAGTTCTTCAACACGCGGAACAGGGTAGGCTTCCAAACGTGACACGGGATTCACTGTCACTTTAAAGTCTCCGAATATGCGCACCCTGCCATACTTCTTAAAGACAGGAACAGTGGTGGCTGGCCAGTCTGAAGGTTTGACAGGCTCGATCACCCCCTCTCGTTGCGATCTCTGGGGTTCCTGGGTGACTCCATTGCGCAGTGCAAATGTAAGTGGTCGGGATTGCGGAACTTTGGTGGAGCATCCCTGGGCGCAAGAATTTTCGTAGAAATTCCCTTGAAGGTGCCAAAGCCTTTTTCGAAGACTCCAGAGAAGTGAGTTATAAGAGTCCCGACATCAGTGAGCTTGTTGACAGTTTCCGAGTCCCTGGAAGCTCAGGCCAAGAGCGAGAAACTAGTTCCCGCCAAGCAACGTTGGTGAGGGTCCGGTGGTAATGAACTGTGGAATAACTTCCTCATGATTTTTTTACTTGACATGAACGTTTGCTTTGCCTTCGACTTGCACAAGGTCTCCAGAAAATGCCCGCAAAGGAACGTTTGAAGGTTCGGGATTCACATTGGGACATGCAGAGTGAAACTTGTCTGCAGACAACAGCGAGACGCTTGCTCCGGTGTCTAGCTCCAAGGAAACCGGTTTGCCGAAGACTTCAAGGGAGATCAGAAAAGGTGGCACCGTGGGCGATCCACTTAGGTGCCCCGTGTGGTAAGTCGTCGCTTGCACGAATTGACTTAAGTCTTCAGAGGTGTCAACGTCGTTATGGACTGTGTTCATCTCAGCCGACGGCGTTGATCTTTGCTGACCTCGACAAGGCGTCGACGAAGCCTTTGATTTGGGCGGACTCCCATTCTTCCTTGAGTTGCACACCGCCAACAGGTAACCATTCTTCTAACAGTAATGAAACGTCGAGATCAATGTGTCTGCATTGAGGTGCCAGGCGGCTTCTTTCTCCGCAGCGTTAACAGCTGGTGTTTTGGGCTCTGTCTCCAACCTTGTGTCTAGACAGAATACTTGCACCAGCTAGCGGAATTCGCCGGCATCTTTCTTTGCAGATTCAATTGCGAGCGGAGTTTTAACGGCAACTTCGAAGGTGAGGTCCGGCAGCTCGAGCAGCCGGGTCTCAATCGTAGCGTTGTTGATGCCACACACGCTTCTGTCGCGTAGCATGTTTTCGAGTGTGTTCCGTAATCACAATGCTCTGATAAGCATTTCAGCGCTGCAACGAAATCACTGATCGATTCCGCTTCAGAACGTACACAGGGGGGCTATGTTTAACAAACGTTTCGTTTTTCCTAAAAAGAAACGGAAGTGACGAAAGTGACGATATCGCGCCTGATTGGTTAGAGGCAAAAATCAAGAGAGAGGGAACCTTCTTCATTTAAGCCTCTAACCAGTCATACACGATATTGTCACTTCCGTCACTTCCGTTTATTTTTAGGAGAAACGAAGCATTTGTTGAACATAGCCCCCTGATGTTAAAGCGAAAACCCTGAACCACAGCTGAAGGTGTAGGAGCGTAATAATTCCCGAGTACAGCCAGAATCTCGGTGAGTGACTAGTCCTGTGGAGTCAGGGGCTTCACCAGGTTCCGAAAAAAGGTGTATGTCCTTTGGCCGCAGCAGCTCAACAAAATCTACTTCTTTTTCGCAGCAGCGACGTCAACAAATTGTTGCGCGTATGTTTATACAGCCGGAAGTTAGTCTGCCTCAGCGGGCGTCTGGTGTCTCAGTTATAGATGAGCAATTTAGCCAGCGCGGTAGAACCGCTAGCCTGGGGTCTTTACGTGCACCACGCAGTAGTGGTACACGACCGCACGCCGGTACGATGTTCATCCAGATCAAAACGGGCAGGGGCGGAGGATTGAATACAGGATCCCTGGGTTCTGCAGCGCGATCTTTCGCTCCACGTGCTCCGAGCTGGTGTGCGCTAGCCCACTCGGCCACCGATCCCCGTGACGTCGTTGGCATTGAAAAATTCATGAGTTGTTCCACATAGGCAGGCCACTCATCGCCTCCCCCTCGAAGGTTTCAATCCGGCCGAACGGTGGCATTCTTTTTCTTCTTCTTCCTCGTCGCCAATCGTTACGAGTGCGGAGCGCGAAGAAGAGACATCTGAACTGGATGATAGCTGACAACACACTGGTCTTTATTATGCCACAAAGGATCCATTGCTGTCCTTCCTACAGCATTTTAGAAGGCGGTGCAGGAGGCGCTAGTAGGCGGTTAACAGAAACGAAGCGGCTTCCAGACTCCGTCCAAGAGCTGCTGTAGAACAGCTCCGACAGCTGCCTAGGAGGCGTCGGTCAGGAGGCATGTAGGTGCTTCAGGACAAGAAATTTTGCGCTGGCCAAGGCCTTTTTTACAGCGAAAAAGGCTGACGCAATTTCTTCGTTGTACTGCACTTTTGACGATATGTCCTTTCTTTGTCTTCAGGAGGTCTGTCATTAGTTGAAGGATTTTTGCGCAGTGTAGTATGAATCTGCGATGAAAATTGACTAGACCTAGGAATTCGTGGAGATTGCGCAGAGATGTTGGATGCGGGAACTCATAAACGACCTTGACTTTGTCTTCCAGTGGTTGGATTCCCAGCGGTGATGCGATGGCCAAGGAATTTCAAGCTGTCCAGTTCGAAGACGCATTTGGCAGGGTTGATGAACAGGCCACAGTTCCACAGGCAGTCGAACAGAATACGGATGTGATGTTCGTGTTTGCACGGTGTGGAACTAGCCACCAGAAGATCGTCAAGGCAGGTGGAGACAAAGGAAAGTCCTCGAGTTACTTCGTTTATGTATCTTTGGAATATCTGAGCAGCGTTCCGCAGGCCGAAGGGCATACGGACGTGCTCAAACGGTCCGAACGGGGTAGTAATTGCCGTTTTCCCTACGTCTCCTTGCTCCGCAGGAATCTGGCGATAGGCTTTCATCAAGTCAGTCTTAGTGTAGATGGTCGTACCAGCAATAAATTCTGAAAAATCTATGGATGTGCGGCAGAGGGTAACGATCGCGCACTGTGCAGGCATTCAGGGCCCGATAGTTACCGCACGGTCGCCAGTCGTTGGGGTCTTTTTTCGGGACTTCGTGCAGAGGCAATGACCAATTGCTTGCTGAGGGTTGAATGAGGCCCAACTGAAATATACGGTCAAACTCACGACGCACGATGGTGAGGCGCTCACCGGCAAGCCGACGGGGGCACGTGGAGACGGGTGGGCCGGTAGCCAAGATGCGATGAACTCCGTGTTTGGCAGGTAGATCAAGGTTACGGGGTTTTGTCAGCGCTGGGTATTCCCCAGGGCAGCCTCGTAGCGTAATCTGGCTGGAAGCGGTCGCAACGGAGATATTTTGAAATTGAAAAGGATGCCTTGGACCGATAATGATTGTGTAGCATCGATGAGTTCTCGCGCCTGGAGGATCACGACAAACCAAAATAAAAGGGGAAGTCCGCTCACAAGATTAGCACCCGAAAGGCGGCTACAATAAAGACCCATCGAAATGTTCGTCGTAGTCCGATATCAATAGTGAGGGATCGTGGCCCATCCGTGGCAATTAAAGAGCTGTTGATGGCACACGGGGAAGGTGAGGGGGGTCCTGCAGCTGGAGGTGATCAACCCGTGACGCAGGTAAGGCCCTAACCTCAGCCCCGGTGTCATTGAGGAAACGGTACCCTGCGATCCGATCGACAACATAGAACAAGCGGCTTGTCTGGCCTTGGTCACCTGCCGCTGCTAGTGCTCGGCCTCGGCGTTTCCCGACCACGTACAGGGTTCTTCGCGCTTGGCAGCTCGCTCACCGAATCGGCGGTGGTACTAGCAGAACTGGTTAGGAGAACGCAAAGCTCGCCGGGATGCTGCAGACTTGCGACGGGATTGACTTCGTCGCGAAGATCACGTTGAACTTGGCTGGGCTTGATCCATGGCGGCGATGACACTCGTGAGGCGATAAAGTTGGGCCTCGATGCCTGACGCTCGTGCTTCTCAAGACGTAGGGTCCGGTACTGCGACAGCACTCATATTCGGCGATAAATATTTCGCGGTGCGCTCAGCAAGCACGGCTGGGTGGTCAAGGAACATGTCATCCGCCGCGACCAGGATCATCCGCATGCCTTGCGGGAGCTTTTGAAGAAAAAGCTTGACGGAATAAATATAGTGTGCGGTTGCGGCCCTGACGAACTTTTAATATTAGTGTCGAGAGGTTTTGTCTCTGTTCTGTATTGTTTTACCAACTGTTGCTAGTATTGGTGCCAGGCGATACAAGTTTTGCGTTTTCTGGTCGACATAAGGCCCGGTTTGTACGCTTGGTCACGTTCGGAGTGTGTCCTTATACTACTGGTTTGATTTTTAATTTAATTAGAGTTTTTTCACCCCTATAAGCGTCACATCTGCTTTCACTAATTACAATTGACTAGGCCCTAGCATCTTTCTCCCGGATTACTCTAGTTATTTTAGTCCTTTTAATAATTTTTTTCTTATTTCACAATTTGTTTAATGCCCGGGCTCCTTCGTGGCCCACCTTCATTCGCCCTTTTTAACGGCACTTATTGACATTAAAAACGAACCCATAAAAAATCGATGAATCAGATCAAGATATCCAATCTGCGCCTGCATATCAGCGTGCTTTGGGTCGCCGACATTTTAATGTAGCGTTCTGAAAGCCTTTAACGTTCCTATAGTAAAGATGTACAGTGAAGTACTCTCAAGAAAGTATCCGTTCACAACAGAGAACTGTTTGTGGCCGCGAGGTCACTTGTTCGTTCAAACCAGTGTTTTGTTCAAAGTTTATTGCTCAGCCCTTAGGTCATGCATGGAGTAACTAGATTATTCATGGAGTACTTTCTGGGGCATTCCGTAGAATAAAAATATATAAAAGAAATATCAATATTCTAATTGATTTGCGGTTTATGATACCCAGGCATTTAGAGTCCTTGGGAATATTACGATCTTTTGTAAAGAAAAGGAGATATTGATAATTTTTATGATGGGCCTCTTAGGATTTAGTGCAAATAAACTGTAGAGCCGTGGAATAAATACTATTCGCGTCCAAAAGCTTAATTACTGGTTGTGGATTTGTTTTGTCAGTCATCTAAACTTGTCTCGGGGAGCATGCATTGCAATATTTGTTCTTTTTCAGGGGAAATTCTCATATCAGTGAATTTAGTAGAGAAGCGCCGAGAGAGGGCGCAAGGCGTGGATGTTCTGGAAAGTTGGAGATGCGTAAAAAAAGAGCACAGCCATTACAATCAGAATTAAATGTGAATTTATTGTGTATTATTAGTTTATAAATACGTAGCATAGACACACTCACACACACACACACACACATACACACACACACACACACACACACACACACACACACACACACACACACACATACACACACACAATATATATATATATATATATACGCTACACATTTAATAAACTAATAAGACTCAATAAATTCACTCTAAAAATTTAACTCTTGTGCATGTTCCTATGCTGGGCCTTTTGTTGCCAAATAATACTGAAATTCAGAGTAACACAAAAGTAATATTCGTTAGATTAGTAAAGTAACGGCAACGATATTCCGTCACTGTCGCAGGAAAGTAAGAAATCACAGTAATGCGTTACATTTTCACAATCTATCGAATAACGCTATTTCATTATTTATTTTGGTGACGAGCACAATACTGCAGCATACTCCCGTGGGTCATACTTAGTTCAGCCGCTTGTGCTCACTTTTACCACCACCTATGGGCGCCGAGCAAAGGTTTCGGGCTGCTGATAATGGGGTCCGGGTCTCTATTCTGACTGAGCTGCTTGGTAGATCAGTCGGTTTACGATTAATTATACCTATTTATAATTATGTGAGATACACCGCGACTTTTGTATGCCTCCTATAGGCTGTATTTGCTTTATATTGCTTTGACGTGAACCTATCGCTTTTATGTCACACTCGAGCGTAATGCTGTCTGCATGAAATCCAGCCCATGATTACATTTCGTTTTCAAAATGGTAAAAACAACACCTGTGAATCAAGGCGGATAACTAATGACAGGGACTGTGACGGCTGTGGTGGGTCACTTGAGGTTTTTCACTATTCGCGAGCAAGTGTTGGAACTTTCATTAAATCAACGCTTTGCCATTATTTCAGTGATTCGAAAAAATAGCGTTTCATGGATTCTAATATTCGTATTTTTGTGTAGTCAATGTGCGTAATTAGGAAAAAATGGGAATGAGGGCAGCCATGAGCGGCTGGTTCTCGACCGGCTGTTTTTCTATTGATCTCATTTCCGTAAGTCTAGGGTCGCTAAACTCGTCAAACAGAAAGTTGGAGAGCCTGAGAAGCTCACGGACCCGCACCGATTGGCCTATCACGACGATGACTTCGCGCTTTTTTCGACGACGTCCAATCGGGGCGCTCCACTAACTTTCGGCTCCAACTTTGTGTTTCACGAGTTCAGGGCCCTAGCTGCGTATAAATATATTAGAATAATACAGTTAAATGCAACGTACATAATCGGATGAAAAAAAAAGAAAGACCACGAAGCCTCCAAAAGAAAAAAAAATCTTTGGCGGCAGCTTCCTAACTTCTGTTCCATTCCAGGAAGTACGATTCATTCAACTGCATATTTTCAAATATTTCCTCTTTGGAAACCATGTAAGATGATGCAAGTGCCCGTATGTGTTTATAGATATAGGAACCCCTCTTCAGGTGTATTTCAAGAAAACGTAGGGAACACCAGGGAAGGCAATAACCACAGAACAAATACCTCTTTCTTGTTATCAGCTGCATTTTAATTCTTATTCCGCGGGCTGCTCCGGCCTCACAAAGAATGATGTAGCTATAGTCGCTGACAAGGTGAGAACGGCAGGAAGGAGCTTCTGTTGTTCCAACTCCAGCGCGAGTTCCCCACCTTTGACAACACTCTGTTGTTCGAAAGACACGCTCTGCTGTTCACATTCTACATGTAACTATAGGAAGCTAATACTTTAATCTCATCGGACCTTCAAAACATAATATGTGTTTATCTGCAACGTACACAAGTAAGCTGCAGATAAACGTTTTAGAGCATAATGTGCAATAAACGACGATCAGTGCTATTCGATGTTGAAAAAAAAAAGAAAAGAAATTAGACTCAATGAACAAAACGATACTGTCATTATGAACAAAGCACGACTCCTTCCTGTCATGAAATGACCTGGGTACTTTCTTCCAACTGAGTTCGAATCTCTTCTGCAACATGAACCGAAGAATTCCTTTAAATGTTTTCACCTAAACACACAGTCAGCAAAAAATGAGACCGATGATCTAGAAGCCTTTTTTTCCTAGTGGAACTTCAACTTGAACATGATAATTCTATCTGAAACCTGGTATAGCGACAATGCTGGTGCCTTTACGCGACGGATGTACAGTAACTGCTGTCTAAATCGCAGCCCGCGTCGGGGAGGGTGTGTGTGTATGCTCATAAAAGATAATATAGACTGTGAGACAGTATCAAGGTTTACATGCGAAACCCAAGATTCCCAAGTGCTAACCCTGCGTGCCAAAACCACTATATTTTCTTAATTTACCGACCGGCCAGGGGAAAATACAGGGTACCTTAAATTTTCTGGAGGCATTTCTAGTTTATGTGAGTGATGGTAAATACAACGTGATATGTAACGGGGATTTTAATAGATATATGTGAAGTGATACCAACATGGCAAGAAAAATGGATGGTTATATATGCCAACGGATGCCTCAATGCAATAACTGAACTCACACGAATTACCGCGTCAACCCAGACAATGATTGCCCTCTTTTTTACAAATTTCGAATCTGAAAACATTAAATTCGGGATTACATATTCTGAGATAAGCGACCACCTTTCGGTATTTCTTTCTGTAGCGGCAAAGTACGTTATCAAAGGCGATTGCAAACGAAACCGCTTTTTTAAAGACATTAATCCGCACAACGTTTAGGCGCATTTAGGCAAGAACTATCCGTCGTGAGTTAGGATTTTCCTCTTAATTTAAAAGATGATTATGAAGCGTACGATGCCTTTTTGACGAAATTTAAGCGTTTATACGTCCATCACTTTCTCTATGAGACTTCGAGGTTATCAAAAAAAAAAAAAATATATATATATATACGTAAGCCATGGATAACCCCAGAAATTGTAAAAAGAAGTTCGTGTAAAAAGCGCCGTATATGAAAAATTTCTAAAATCTCGGGACATAAATGACCTTAAGGTTTTCAAGCATTTTCGCAAAAAAATTAACAAAAAGGCTGCACTCTGCGAAAGCAGAGTATCATGCAAGTTCATTTCTTTCCACTTTGGGTAACAGTAAAATAACTTAGAAAAAAGTTAATTCATTAATATATTGATATGCAGTGCCAAAACCAATTGAAACGCTTATAAAGGGTGATCGGCAACTTAGTGGCTTAGAACTAGCCAACAAATCTAATGACTTCTTCTTACATATTTCTGATAACATAGTTTCCAGCACGTCTGGAGAAGTTTCTTTGCCGTCCAAGCTCATAAAATGTAACTCCATTTCCTCTACCAATACGGACGAAGCTGAGGTAATCTCGAAGTACAGGCAATTAAAAAATATCAGTATTACGGACTGTGATAACATTCAGGTTCGTCCTATCAAACACGTAGTAGATCTGATAGCACCTTAATGGCCACATATCTTCAACCTTTGCTTAGGAACGAGAGTTTTCCCAAAACGTATGCAAGTCGCTAACGTGTTTTTATATACAAAAAAGGAAACAAAAATGATCTTGGTAACTACAGGCCTATTTCTATCCTAACTTACTTTTCAAAAAGTTTGGAAAAGCTATTGCATGATGGTTTTACATTATTTCTTGATAAACACGATGTGCTCATTCCCAGTTGATTAGTCTTCCATAAAAACCATTCTACTGAATCTGCTTTGCTTAAAAAGGATTCATTTTACAGAACTTTGATGAGAAAAAAAATTGCACTCGGGGTCTTCATTGATTTCACAAAGGCTTTCAATATGCTAAACCACAAAATACTACTTCATGAACTCGAGCGCTACGGTGTGCGAGGACGATCCCTTTCTCTGCTCAGTTCATATTTAAAGTACAGACATCAATACGTTAACATAAATGGACGCTGCTCAGAAGAAAAACCTATTCTCTCGGGTGCTTCGCAGGGAAGTATACTTCGCCCGCTCTTTTTAATATTTATAAAAATGATATAACCAGCATTAATTGGGACGCAAAGTTTGTTATATACGCAGATTATACTAGCCTGTTTTTCCCTGGTGAACAAGCCGATTATATTATAACTATAGCAAATCACACTTTGTTAAAATTGCACGAATGGGCGTCGAGAAACGTCTTGAAGATTACTACTGCAAAAACCAAGGCAGTCTTCTTTCGCCCGAAAAATAAAGTAATCTATATTTCGAAACAGGTTCTTTAGGACGCATGCATTATTGAATTAACAAACTCGTTTAAAACCCTTGGAGTGTTCTTTGCGGAGGACATGACTTGGAGTAAGCAGATATATTATGTTACATCTAGATTAGCGCAAGCAGTCGGCCTAGTACGACGTCACAGCTCCGTACTTCCTACACAAGTTAAATTATTACTGTACAACTCTGTTTTACTAGCATACTAGTTATTGCTATCGTGTGTGGGGCACAACAACGTTTGCCAACCTAGAAAGAGTTCATGTGTAGGAGATGTTGCGCTCTTTTCGTAATGCCTCTTACGACTGCCATGTTTCGCCGTTGTTTGAGAAACTTTCAATTTTAAACATTTTTGACTTGTATACCTATAGGTTAAGTCACAGCTTTCAATCAGAATTAAAACGTAACACGCAGAATATAGAATCACTGGCTTCATTAACTAGAAACAATCCCTCTTACTCAGCCCGTCATAGCGAATACTGGAAGGTGCATAAATGTAGAACTAGTCACGAAACCCAAATGCTGAAATACTTCCTTCCCAAAACTCTGAACGATTATACTGATAAAAAATAGATTTGATTAATACTACACTATACAACTTAAGGTCAATGCACTTGTAGTTATATAGGATTCTTCTTGCTAAAATGGTGTTTCCATCTTCCAACATGAAAGAGGTATTTTGTGTATTTCAAGGAGGCGAATATTTTTGTTTTTGTTTACTTGCTTTTTTGGTGCTTGATGTAGTCTTTTTGCGGTCTTGATTCCACTGAGATACATGTTTTTAGAAACTCGTTATAGATACTTATATTCTTTGACAAAGCTGTCTTTGGAGTGTTTTAGTTATTTTCTGAAATTGTTTGTTTAGCACGTAAAGGAACGAAGTTTATGTTTTAGAAATCTCTGGATCTTTTAATTTTGTAACATGCTTTCCCTGAGATCAAAATAGGCTGTTTGGCTAGTTGGTTTTGCATATTTACAATGTAGCGCAAAGACAACACAGGAAGGAGACAGGAAGCGTTCTTTCCTTTCCCTGTGCCCTTCCTATGTTGTCTTTGCGCTACATTGCAAATTTTCTCTGATATGTTTGTATAACTTTCAATGCTGCCACTATAAGGGGGCCGAGGGCTCGTCAAGCTGCCTGTGGGTACCTTTTTCCCTCGGTCCCCACCATCAATGAATGGAAATAAAAAGGATTTATTTTTACATATATATATCTTTACTGCGCGCCTTCTCCGAATTGAAAACTTACAATTTTGTCAACTCTTCTTCCATGAAGGTTCTCGCTAAACACAAAACCTTCCGGTAGTACTGAAGTCTTTTGCAGGCTGAGAACAATGTCGTCTTGAATGTACAGAATCTTCTCAGATTCCAGTCCTTTTGCCTCAAGAAGTCTTGGATATACGATGTTGCCAGACGAGGAAGCTGTGTTTAAAATAAAAGTGGATTACCTTAGTATTAAGTATTCTGGGCGTATATTTGTTACGTTATGAGTTCGGTAGTTTTAAAATCAATTATTGCGCCATATCCAGGAAACGTACAAAAGGGACCTTTTTTTAACTGTTACTGCAATATGCTGTTGGATAATTCTTCTATATTGTTTGTATCGTTGAAAATTCAAATGACAATATGGCCAATTCAAGACTATAAACGTAAAACTAATATTTTTTGCCAATATTTTACACATTTTTCCGAAGCTGGATTTGGCAATGATGTAGAAAATTTATCCTTTAGTTTTGTTTGCCCATTTAAATCGAAAGAACGTAGATAGTAGCACTTTTTTAATAAAATTTTATACTATATGTGCTTTCAGGGGAAAATGGATTTGAATATAAACATGTAAGTTTCTTACGACTCATCAAGATATCCAAAAGGTTGACTAAGCTTTTAAAATACGTGAATTATAAAAAAATAATCGTAATCAAACTTTGTTCTGTATTTGGCTAAACAAAGTTTCGCAGATCAGCTTGTTACAAAATTGGTGGCTTGAAAGTATCTATATGCATGCACCTTTTAAATAGACTACATTTTCGGGTGGAGTCTGAAACACATTGAACGGTTTTTGGTATGACAACTTTCTTGTAAAAATGGTGCTAAATAACAGTAGTATGTTAAAACCAGGGTGTCGAACCGGTCATTATTTCGGTTCGGTTCGGGTTCGGGTTCAGCAGCATTGTATTTTGTTCCGGTTCGGTTCCGGTTTAGGGTAGTGCACATAATATCACTCCGGTTACCGGTTTTCGTAAGCGCGAACCGGTTCGAACCGGTTCCTAACTCGACCTTTGAATATTGACCGAGATCTTCCTGCAGCCTTTTCTGAGCACGAGATACTTGCAATAGACCCATCCCAATACTACTTCCTCTACAGGCAGATATGGAAGTCTGCACAGTGACGTGTGCAAAAGACACCATTAATATGGCAAGGCTATTACTTGTATATTACTGTTCTTAAGTGAACTATATACTAGCGATCGGCTTTCTATTTTTATTGTGTTTTTTGCACACGCAGCTGTGCAGTACTTCAAACTCTGCCAGAAGAGGGCTATTTTCAGGATGGGTCTATAGACCATTTCAAAAAAGGACTTGTGCCCGGTGCCATCTTTAGTGTTCGGGCGTATAGCAGTGCTTTGCTCGCTTTCTAAAGCTACAGACACGCACGTGCTGGGCTGTGAAGATCACATGCTGGGCTCTGATTTTGTAAACAGTAAAAAGGTCCCTAGCTAGATTGCTTGCCTTCATATCTTTTAATTTGTTTTGCTCTGCACACACGTGTTTTTTTTTATACATGCTATTTGTTTTTGGGATCCAGTAAGATGTCACAGCTATGCCCCAGAGTGGCTGATAGGGGAACGAGAGGAAACAAATGTGTCGTAAAACACAGAAACAGGAACGTCGAGTGCGCAGTTGGTATAGTTTGTCGGGTGCCGTTAAGCTGTGGCCGCGTATACATCGGCCGGACTGGCCAATGTGTCAATCACCGGGCACGTGAGCACGTACGTAGAATGAAATGTGACTACATCTTGACAGCGCTTCGGGTTCCGGCGGAAAAACGCTGTTCTAAAGATCTCGTGGCGATGCTTTGTCAAGTCACCGACTTGTTATCGCAAACACCGCTTTATGCAAATGACCCGGTCTGAGGGATTCAGATTGGGCCATTTGTACCTGTCAGCTACCGAACAAAGTTCCGGTAATGCCCTCCCTCCCCCCCCCCCCACCACCCCCAAGCGAACGACGTTTCTCGAATGCTCAGTTGAAGACGATGAAAGAGGTCTTGAAACAAAAGTGAGAAAATGGTTGAACAGGCGACATGCTGGCGTTGCTAGTCTGACAAACCTACAAAGAAAAAATAAACAGACACATTTTTTTCTCTTGTTAGTCGGCGAATCATCGACGACTAACGTTGCCTCCAAAAAAATTTTTGTAAGGTAACATTTTGAGCACGTTGAAGAAAAAATGTTTTTTTATTGAAATGCCTTACAGGCGACCCTAAAAACTATACTGCCGATGCAGCGAGGTACTTGTCCCCCCTTCCTTCAGGGTGTCACTGCCATGAAACGGAAGGTCACGTGGTGCGCTCTCGGTGCTCGGTTGGCTAAATGGCTCATTGACTGCAACTGCGGTCCATCTGGACGTAAAACATTCGCTGACGCGTAGGCCTCCGTGCCTAGAGTGGCGCAATCCGCTCCGACTCTTGGACATTTTGAGCGGTGCTTTGAAATCGCCACCGCCGCAACCGCGCCGCCAGGGTCAATCCAAGAAACAAAGGAAAGTTGAAGCTCGCCAGACGATGATGTATTTATTATTACGTATGCAATGAAAACGAAATGTAAAGATATCTCACAGTATGTAGGATTAGTCTTGGCAACATAAGAAAAATATACGCCAGCAACTTTTTTCATTTAGACCAATTATTGACACAATTGTCCCTGAACCGTTTTCGTTGAACCGGTAACCACCACATAAAATTATGGTTTCGTTCCGGTTCGGGTTCAATATGAAGCGTTCGATTTCGGTTTCGGTTTTGTTCCGGTTCGGTCAAAAATAACGGTTTTGAATCGGTTTTCGGTTCGGGTTCGGGTTCGGTTCGACACCCTGGTTAAAACAAAAGCCATCTTGATTTATAATTTTATTCGCGCAGTGTAGAATAATCGGTCATTATCTAACATTGTTTTTGTACGTATTTCATTTATTTTCCAGGCACCAAAACCTAAATCATTAAAATGACTATAAATTATGTGTAACCTTTAAAATTGTAAGCTTCCTTCGGCAGAAAGCTTTTCCGTTTTAAGCTAAAAAAATTGTGAATTGAAATGGTGCGAGCGCACCTTGTAGCTCTTCTTGAATTGGTTTCTCATGGGGACGTAAAGGTCAAAGGGCTACTACGGGGCCAGCGATGAAACTCCTGGTCTCACAACATGTTATGTTTCTCAGATGTTGTCTTTATAGCAGTCATATTCTGACGTCTTAACAGGTCTAACGCCCAGTAATTCGTTGCAACGGCGTGTGGTTCAAACATGTAACATATTAAACTTTGAAAATAAACACGTTTTATCTGTTTACCACCCGTATTTATTTATTTATATATATATTTATTTATTTATTTATTTGAATATCCTCAAGGCCCATGGCGCATTACAGAGGTGATGGGTACATAGAGTAAATACGCCAGGTATAATGCAGTTGAACATGCTCTTGTTTCCTAAATATGATGTACAACAATAATAGTTGTATAGACATAGTAACCATAACCGGGACTGGGGTGTTACTCCAGAACAACACAAACACATAGAAGTTTTAAGAGGATTATATTTGTATAATGATAACTTCATCAAATTACCATTATATTTTTATAGAAGTAGCGCTAGAAGATTTTAAATGTATATTCATTCCTTTATTGCTTCCATGCAATAATGACTTTTGGGCGCCGCAGGTTACCATACGCACGGATCAAAACACAATGTAGAGAATTATCGCCCCATATCACTGAGCTGCATATGTTGCAAGATTTTAGAGCTTATTGTTTATAGTAATGTTGTGAGGCATCTCATTACAAATAGACATTCCTCTTCTACTCAACATGGTTTTAGAAACAGCCTCTGATGCGCCACACAGCTCGTTGAACTTTATCATGACTTGGTTTCAACTGCTGAGGGGGAGGAAAAACGCACGCCATCTTTCTTGATTTACGCAAGGCTTTCGATAAAGTGTCTCGCCCTTTGCTGCTACACAAACTGAGCTCTCTTAGCCTTGATGAAAACATATACCGTTGATTGAAAATTACCTTTCTGGGAAAAAGCAGTGTGTCGTCATAAACGGTGCAAGCTCAGATTTTGTTGATGTGACTTCTGGCGTGCCGCAGGGTTCAGTGCTGGGACCCCTTTTATTTCTTGTATTTATTATTGACATATCATCGACCATTAATTCGCCCATAAAGCTGTTTGCGGACGATTGTGTTTTGTACAGCAGGGTAGACAGTGTTGGTGATTCAGCTTTTTTGCAGTCGGACCTAGATAAAATATCGGATTGGTGCAGCATTTGGGAGTTTGGCTTAAATGTGGAAAAGTGTGTGCAAGTCACTTTTGGGAGGAAACGTAACCCTGTACCATCATGCTATTTTATTGATGGTCATAGGTTAAGTAATAGCACTGATGTTAAATATTTGGGGCTTACTTTGTCAAGCACACTTTCTTTTAATGTTCATGTCACTGAAACTGCTAAGAAAGCCAGCCGCACTTTAAATTTTCTTATTCGAAATTTACGCGGTGCTCCGCAGAAACTAAAAGAGACTGCCTATTGCTGTTTGGTAAGACCTACACTGGAATACGCATGTGTGTTGTGGTATCCGCATCAGAAGTACCTTGCAGATAAGTTAGAAAAACTTCAAAACCGTGCGGCGAGATTCGTAACATGAAATTATAGTAGAAACAATAGCGTAACAAAGACTAAACTGTACATGGTTGGGAAACTTTACTGTTAAGGCGCAAAGATTTTCGATTGAGGTTCTTGCTCGCAATTTTTAATGATATGACTGGTATTGATAAAAGCAACTACATAAAATTGCCTAACTACTTTTCAAATCGTGTGGATCATACCAGAAAAATAAGGGAAATTTCTTGTCGAACAAATTACAAGAAGTTTTCATTTTTTCCACGCACAATCGCTCAGTGGAACATGTTACCAGAGTCTTTTTTATTCGTGACGACGTGGGACCATTTATCTCAGAAAATGGTCTTGATTTTTAATGTTTTTTTATGTTCATTGTTTATGTACTTTTTTATTAACAGCCCAGGTTGTATATTCAAGTGTTCTGTTTTTATTTTATTGAGCGTATTAATCCATGGTCTGCACCTGCTATAATGCCGAAGTTTACGGCGCTGCAGGTTTTTTTTTGTAAATAAATAAAAAAAAACTCCGCTCAATTCCGAAGATTTCAGGATTATATGTTGTTTCGCCTTAAAAAGCTCTAGTAAAAGACACTACGTCATTCGCTTCACGAAAAGTTGGATATATATTTATAAATCTACTTTTAAACACGAACAAAAGTTGAAACCGAAACTTCGGCTCCGTCCTGCAACATTGGCCTCGGGCCGCCAAGAGCATGGCCATCAGCTGCTACGAGATGTCACGTGATCCTCCACGCAACGATGGGCGGGATTGGGGCGGGCGTGTGCCAGGCTCAAATGTCGTCTGCACTCTGCACCGCACTCTTCACCACGTTTCGGTGTCTACGACATTCGACGACGTCTGCACAACTGCGGCATAAGTCTGCGCACATAGTGTCCATAGTGTGAACGAAACTCCGAGGGACAATCACAACCGTTGAGACGACGACGACGGCGGTTGTGGCACACGGCGAGCTGCTGGACGGCTCCCAAGAAGCGCGCTGCGCATGCGCGTTGCATCAATCACGTGGACACCTCTGAGAGCCGAGAAACATTGTTGAGATCACTTGTTACGCTTGCCCGGAGAAAAAAACAAGGAAAAGGGGCAATGGTGATGACGTTTAGCTCAATGTTGGCTACGCCCACGCCGTAGCCTTGACTGCGCAATTGATTGCGCCTCAATTCGCCCGCTCGAGTCAGCCGATTTCGGCAACTTGGCGAGTTGCAAAGCTTGCCGGACCTTTTAAGAAACATTTAGACAGAACTGCGTCGTAATATGTGACGTGTGGTCTTCCTACGTAATACTGAAGAGGACCGCATTTTTCTTTTTTTAAACAAAAATGAAGCGGAGTTGCCTTTTAAGGTTAGAACTGGTTTTTGGTGCTGTTTGTCACTGTAGTCGTATGCATATAATCACAGCCCAGTAGGAGGGAGCACACCACTTTTAGAATATGAAGAACGTTCAGTAAATTCAATATTGCACCATGGTATTAGTGCATCCACCACTTGGCGCACGAAAGTAAGCCAGTCAGAACTCATGATAAATTTTGGGCTTTATCCCAGACCCTACCTGAGTCAGTCTGAATGAAAAACCTATGCGCATGTGATCGTGTCATCTTTACTTTACAATGAACGTTGAAGACCGTCGGTAAACATAAAGCCCTCACTCTAGTTGACATAAGACACATTTCGAGGTGCGTTTGCATAATATCCAGTGGGCTCTCAACCTGCATCTCTCTAGAGCACACACTGTCACCAACAATCGAGGACCGCATAGTGGCGCAATTGTCTGCATGTGATGAAATTCCGCTCCATAAGCCGAATAGCCGGATCGCTCGCGCCCGGCTGCCCGTTATACTTATCCCTTCTAGATGACCTTAACCGAACTATTGACGTATCAAATCGGAAGCCTACGAGATAAGAAGGCAGCAAGAGAATGAATGCGTACGCCAATATTCGTTTTATTTACAAATGAAAACGATTGTCTTTTGAGCACGTGCTGGCGCGATTATAATGTCGCTGTTTTCTTCATTGGAGGTAATTTCAATAACTGCTTAGTTGAAGTTCGGTGCTTGTCAGGTCAATTGCCTATGTCTGTCTTTGTCTATTCTATTCTGTTTAATAGCACCCTCGAACATCCGCACCGGTGCGCACCGGGGCACCGTGGTGCGCCCCGTCGCCTTCGATCAAGTGCACCAATGCGCATGGGACGTCCTCGATCAGCGAAGCACACCTTTTCTTTGCCTCAACGCTCATCAAGAAAATTTACGGTGCGCCGGGGTGAATTCCCATCAGGCATTGGGGACAGGAGCGGGAATCGAAGAAATGGCGGGAATAGCAGACGCGCAGTCGATCGAGAGGGCGACCTTGAGAAAACGAACACGTCTCGCAGTAGCACTCGATGAATTCCTCAGCTTTTCTGACAGCGAGGACGACGAGCTTTTTACCATCGCCGCAGTTATTGGTGATTGCTGCGGTGACAAGGAGCGCCGGAAAGTTATAACTTCGTCGGCAGCGTTGTGACGCGTTTTGATGACACCGAGGTATGGCTATTATATGGTGTTTCTTTTTCTTGAACCAACAATGATGGGCAAAATGTAGATTGTCATCCGCTTCGCGGCCCCGTTGACAATCACGCCCATGATGTTCATTCTTATGGGACTGCTAAATCTGCGAGTAAAAAGCCAGAAAAAATTGACAGCAGACGGGCACTGCGCGCGGACAAACGCAAGAAAAAAAACGAACAAAACGCGAAGTGACGCATGGTGCCGCTCGCCGTGTTTCAGTTTGTCATCGATGTAGTGCCGACTTCGCGCTGCACGACCGAGGAGCGCCGTGCACTGTTCTGGTTTCAGGACAATTCCTGTGCGAGTTCATCGAAGATGCCATAACTAATCGTGTAAGAATTAACCAAATCGCCTGCGTCGCCACCTTGTTTTAATGCGAATAGTATGTTTATATTTTATTTATTGTATGGAATGTTTCTAGCAAAGCTGTTTTAGTCGGCTCTCTGCTCATAATGTCAAGGTAGCAATTGCGTCTGCGTCCCCCTGCAGGCTAAATATAGACGGTCCGCAGCACCGAAATTTCGGAGCAATAGAATGAACATTAACTATAATACAGAGAGGCATAAAACTGTGGCCTCTGAACTCGATCTCACATTGCTATTCACATCTCAGAAATTGTTTTTTTCTTTTGTTTCTAACTGCGACAGACGTCGGCGTAAGATACACGTCCGTTCAAATCGTCGTTACTTCAGAAAGGTGGTTGCTCCGACTTGCCGCATACAAAAGTCACGAGGAGCATGTGCGTGACGTTAGTATGACGTGCGCTCTATCTGGGTTTCCATTGACTGCAGTTTCCATTGACGCGGCAAATACCTGGCAGGTCGGCCTCACACGGCGGGAGCCCCAGTCCAACGTTCCGCGATGACCAAACCTGCCGGATCCGGCCATCGTTCCGAAGCTTCATACGTCGGATCGGACGGTTTTGACGCACACGCGTCTCGCACTTGCGATACAACGTGGATATGCTGGCGTATACAAGAACAACATTGGACGTATAACTCGGCCTGTTTGTCACCAGTTAACAATTTGCCGCGTTTAAAAAATAGGAAGAGCGGTACAAAGGTCCCAGATGACTAAGCTAAGCACATAATCGGCTTATTCAAGTTTATGGCTATTTTATGATTAAAAAATTATTCCAATGTAATTTAACATTTATGTGTTTGATTTGAGATGGTCTCTAAAACAAGTCCTGCCCTGTAACTTGTGACAAATCAATGTTACACCTCTTTTTACGAAATAAAAAATACATGTCTGTAAGAAACTAGATGAGGATTCTTTAAACTATAATGTACATGACAAAAGAAAAAGCAAAAATGAAGAATTAAGCGATTGCTGGTTTCTTATAAGTTTTCATTCACCATGATTAAAACCTATATTTAATGAACTGTATCTACGTGGGGAATACACCTAAGGGCTGAAACTTGCTGTTCGACACTCTACAGCATGAAGAATTATGAAAATAAGGTAACATCATATTCAAGCTAATGGTTGCCCAGTAAGCGTAAAGAGACAGTTGAAGTTTGAATTCATATATACATCCCTCGACATGTTTTCATCTTTTATTGAATATGTAAGTGAATTCCTAATCAAACAATTTAATAATTCTTCGGATGCGGCTCTCTTGGTGAGCATGTGATTTTAGCGTCACGTTATGTTTGTAATTTTGTGTCTAGCGCAGTTATTCGCTAATAACAACATCAGTTATAGATGATGGCCTATTTACAAGTCAACGTTGTTTTCGCGGCGTTTTAAGTTTCGCTTGTGGTGTAAATAAATTACCCTCGTTTAAATAAACACATGTTTTCTCGCCAAAAAAATATTAAAAAAGATGGCTGAAGAATATTACTGCCTGATTTTGAAGGCGGTGACGCATGGGGTAATTGCAATATCTTTAACGATATATATAATATTTATTTTACTTTACAGAGAACGTAACAACCAACGCCTTTCAAACACAACATGTACACGCAGTTTGTAATTCCTTTCACGTTGGCAGAAAGAGGAGCGCCGAACCGTAAATTTCTTTGAAAGACACGACTTTGTTCCGAGATATAATTTAAAAGAACGACGAAGTGACAAAGCTGAAGTCCTTAGTGTTGGCATAGGGGAACCCGTCGAAAGGAAAACCCAGATATAGTGGTATTGAAAAGATTGTCTAGCAGAACACCCTTCTGCGAAGGGTGTGAGTAATGTCTTCTTTGAAGTATACTTTAACGCAAAAAGAAAGGACAGGTAAGCAGGAAAGAAAGATTACAAGTATCACGTACTATGGTAAGCGACAGCTTAAGGAGTGCAGGGCGTGTCGATTCCCGAGCATATCATTAGCACCCCGCAGCCAAAGCGATTGCTGCATGAGCCGATAACAAAGCCGAAGGATGAATCGGAAAGCATAATTCATAGGAAGCCCCGCAATGCGTTCCTTTAGCCGTCAAGGACTACAGCGCAACAGTGAACTATTATAAGGTGCGGTTAAGAAGCATCAGGAGAAACGGGAATAAGACTTCATGGCAATTGCCCAGAGTGAGCTTTCTCATGAGGTGCCAGTTGTGGCTACCCAAAAAATGTGGCGAATTCTATCTGACTACATGGAGGCAATGTTAACACCTTGCGAACAAGGCGCTTAATAAAAATTCGTTGGGATGTTCCTACTATCTGTGCTATTTTCATTTAACAGGCATGAGGGTCTGTGCTGGGTCTCGCAAATACAACAGACCAAGCGCTCAAGGAACTTAAGCTGCGTATTAGTCGACGCGTGAACTCAAGGGCTGAGACCTGTATTACGATCACTCCAACAAATACTTACCACAATCGGCAACGCGCAAGAGCAGCCACGAGAAGAACGTGCACTGATATATCGCGAACATATTTTTAAAATCTTTTCTATATGAAGATCGTCGATTCACTAATTGTTTATATATACCAGAAAATTAGACGTATTTATTGCACCACCTTTCTTTAATTAAACAGCAGGTGTGTGCGTTGGATGATTCGAAAAAGAAAAAAACTTAAAGCCTATGTTTATTTCACGCGCCTCTAAATCTGTTCGTATGGTTATGACGTCAACAGGAAGAGTGTGGATGCAGTCTGTAATGTGTAGGAACATGCCATCTGGAAACGGCACACGGGGCAACGAACCTTTATCATAATGAATATACTCAAAGTTCGTAAATGTTGAGTGTTTCTAAAGAGAGATGTAATTTTAAAGTATATGGCGATATTTGTCTCATGCATGTGATCTGTATAATATAATAAAACTGACGCTGGTGACTGCGTCACCTGCGTCAGTTTTATTATATTCATATACATATCGGGTGTTTAGCGAAGGCTAAAAAATCCCTAGAGCAGTGTGGTTGAGGAAAGGATAAAACTTCACGAAGATACATAACCGGCGAAGACGGTCGTCGGGGATTAAAAAAACGCGGTAGGAATTACAGACAAATTTCAACATTACCTGTTATATCGTAAATTATAAAGAAATTGGCGTTGAATACAGGAAACTCCTTTGAGGTAAAACAATTTTTTACGCCCCTCTCAATATGGTTCTCGTAAAAATAGGATTACGTAACTCCTGCGGAAGTACTCCTCAGACTACTTAACATCCAGTCTCGGTAGCAATCAATTTGCTTTAGCACAATTTGGCAAAAACATTTGAAACTATCCACCAAAAGTACTGTTATAAAACTATGTTACATGGGTTTCAGAGGACCTTTTAGGGGTTTTTGTGGAATTATATCACTGAACGTTATCAATTCGTTAGATTTGGCAGCTTCAAGAGTGATATATATTACACCTAAACTCAGGAGTACCCCCAAGATTTGTATTAAAACCGCTCTTTTTCAATACTTACTTGATTCAAATGGGATCCTTTGCGTTAGCGTCGCACCAATATCAACATGTTGATGATACCCTTTTGGTACAGAGTCGCGATCAAGAAACAAACGCGATTTAAATTTTTCATAAAAACGTTCAAATGTTAGTTCATATGTTTCCAGATAGTTATATTTTTGTTTACTCTAATAAAACCAAATTAAGGTGCTTGCATAGTCCGTATAAATGCCTGAACTGGACGACTCTTCTATTACTGCATTCATAAAACCGTAAAAGCTAACTGCGGACCAATAGACCTTGTTAGAACCACCAAATTGCCGGGGATGCATCTCGATGAAAACTTCTCTGGGAATAATCATGCTGAAGTTCTCCTCAAGATAGTTCACGTTCTTTCTGGGTTCTTGTACAGAATCCGTGGCATTGCAAGTGTGCCTCCTAGGGAAAAGTGTGTATAATGCGCTGGGTGAATCCATCCCTCGATATGCCATCTTGTTTTATGTCTTGTGCTTAAATTATATATATTAAAAAAAAGAACTAGAAGTAGTCAAGATATACTACGAAATTGAGAGTTATATCGCCCGTGGAACGAAGCATTACGATGTGAAAAAATTAGAAACTGCGTGTTTATGGCGCGTTAAATATGGAAGGACTGAACTGGTATGTCTATCAAATAAAATAATACTATAAAACGACTTTGATACATGTAACAAAACCGCGAACTCTAAGACGCATTGAGACTTTTATTCTTAAAAAAACATGCAGATATTATGGGAAAAGAAATATATGCTATTATGTTCCACATTATTTTGAAAAGTTACCCGAGGCACTTCACCACTTAGATTGATTGAAGCGTATAAAATATCAGTTAAAAGAATGGTGTCTCTAGTTGAGCTTATATTTATTTGTACATAAATTATAAATTTTTAGGTTTTTTTTTTTTTTTTTTTATTCATTGCATTCTAGCAGTAATGCTTTGAACTTATGTAAATGCAGCAAGCCGGCAGAAGGCCTTGCACGCAAGCAGCAAGCACTCTCGTGCTTTCGCGGGCCGGATTAGGTACCACACAAATGTTTGGAATAATGGTGATTAATATTATTATTAATATGAAACAGAATATTGCAATTAGAAACTTGCTGAGAATCAAGAAGGGCCAGTAAATCAAGTATTTTTAGAAAAAAAAAAGTTCAGCCTTTCCACTCTGGTGTAGAAGGAAGACCAGCGGAGCTGTACAATGGAAAGTAATGGCCGGCCTCATGTCGGCAAGCCAGAGTGGAAAGGCTGCCGTCATCTATGAGCAACGGCGGCTACCAAATACGTGGCAAGTACGTCCAACAATGCGCTCCACGCTGCGAAACACGAAGTTCGGACGAATCGCACGAACAATGTTGCGTTGTCTAGCGCTGTGGCTGCGAGGCTTTAACCACTTTAGCAAGCATGAGCAATGACAGGCCGGAAATCGTGGTGGGCGCCTGTTATGATCATCATCATTTGTATAAACCCTTTGTACCTCACTTCTCCTCCCTCGCGCTGCACCCCCCCCCCCTTCCCATCCCGACTTCCTTCATTGAAGAGTTGGTAACCCTACATGTACATAGTTGCTAGCTTATATTTAATGTATTCGTTGATTTTCATTACTTTATGGTTACAAAAAAGAGGTTCAATATGTGCGCAATACGACTCATTAGATACGATGCGAATTGCTTTTTTTGCAGCAAAAACAATTCATTAACGTTAGTACTTGTCGTACTTCCCCAAACTAGATGACAGTATGATATACGAGGATTAAATAATGCAATGTAAATTAAAAGTTTTACACTAGCTGGTAATATATAGCGATGCTTATATAGAATACCTATGATGTCTGAAAGTTTGACAGTAAGATTTTGAACACGCGAGTCCCATAACTTACGTTCGTGAAAAATCACGTCTAATGTTTTAACAGCTGTTACGAACTTAACCTCCGGGGAATTCATCATTAATTATGTGGTAGCCTTACACACTGTACCTTTTGGTTTGAAGATAATTGCATTCGTTTTACTTTCATTAATCCAAACGACTAGCGGCTGGCATCCAAAACGATGCCAGCCGCCGTCCGAGCCATTGCGGACCACGTGAACCTACCGCCACGGTCGAGTGTCCTTCTGCCGGTCGTGACCGATGCCGTCGCCAGCGGGGGAGTTCTTCTTGAAGGTAACGTTCAACTGTTTCTTGGAAGAGGAATAGGCATCGCAAGGGGCGTAACAGCGCTGGAAGATGGGCGCATTGTGGTCCTTGTGATGGACTTTCGACAGGACGCGCGGCACCTTGCGAAAGATGCCACTGTAGGCCTCGTCGAGGAACTCCGGAACGCCGCGCAAATCGCCGCGATCTCCGAGGAGCCCTCGCCATCTCAGTCGTACAGTGCACCGCCGTCGCAGCTCGACGTTCACCCCAGGCTCAGTGCCAGGAAACGACGACAGCTCAGACACCGCTTCGATGAATTCAGCGACTGCTTTTGCGACGACGTCGAAAGTGCGCCTAACAACAGTTGCGAAATATCGTATCGTTACAAACGACGATGCGCTCCCTGTGCATTGGCCGCCGTACCGGGTCGCCCGAAAGGAAGGAAAGGCCATTAATGAACAGGTCAAAGAAATACTGAAAGACGACATCACCCAGCCTTTAAGCAGCTCGTAGGTATTTCCAGTCGTACTGGTGAAAGAGAAACACGGAACGCTTCGATTCTGCGTAAACTACCGGCGGCTCAACGCGGTGGCAAAAAAGAGACGTGTATCCGTACCTCGCATCAACGACACACTGGGTCGGCTGCGCCACCTCCGATACTTTTCGTCGATGGACCTGAAGAGTGGCTACTGGCAGACCGAAGTCGACGAACGGAACAGAGAGAAGTCTGCCTTTGTCGCGCCGATGGACTGTACGAGATCAAGGTAATGTCGTTTGGACTGTGCACGGCGCCGGCAACTTTCTATCGTGTCATGAACATTGCACTGGCAGGCCTCAAACGGCAGAGCTGTCTCGTTTGCATCGACGACGTCGTGGTATTCTACGGCAGCTTCGAAGAGCACTTGCAACGCCTTCGGGCCGTTTTTAAAGCAATCAGAACCACCGGGCTCACCCTCAACCTGACGAAATGCCGGTTCGCCTATGGCAAACTGAAATTCCTACACTCTCAACAAAAGGGTAGTCGTAGGGTACTACATGTGGTGCAGTCAGAAGCCGTCACAGAAATCGATACCCCCTCCCTCCTTCGTTATACTAACAACCCTATGGGTAGTCACACGGCACGCAATCAATGGTAGTCACAGCGACCACCCCCATTAGCAACATGGCGGCTGGCAAGCGACAGTGGAGCAATACGAGTAAGGCCTAGCGAGCTGGACTGCTTTTTGCTAAAATACGATTCTCAAATGCGTACGGCCGTTCGCTGCCTTCCGTGCGCACCAAAGCACTCCAAAACGCGCCTCGAAGCACCGGCACCGCAACTATTACGAGTAGGGGCGACGATGTGAGGGGGATTCAGGGGTTTGTCCGCGACTGCTTTCGCGCGGCCGGCTGCATTACTTCGTGGCCTGCTGCATTTACTTCGCGGCCAGAAAACATTCAAAGAAGGAATCGTATAGCGACAAATGGAATGATGTCTCTATTGAACAGAGCATCTGCTTGCTGTGCTTGTCGCAAGTGATCCGGCCGCTTTCGGTTGACAGCCGCGAGGGGAAGCATCATTGACTCAAGCGGCGTCGGTTCCGATCGTTCAACGCTCCTGCTCACCTGTTGGCATTCGTTATCCACTTTCAAGTCCCTGGTAATCCTCACCGCGTCTGTGCACGCACTTGACGCTATTCACTGCGCGGAACACCCATTCAACTGGCTATGGGACTGATCCCACTGGGACGAGAGGCCGAGAACCGAACCCTCCGCAGGCTGCTCCGTGGAGCCATGAAACGCCTCCATGTTTTTCACTTAAATAAGTAGACACATAAACGCGCGACTCCTTGAATTGGGCGGAGACAAGCGCCACCTAACTGACAGCACTCAGCTAAAAAGTCACAGCATCGTGGTGAATGATGATGAGGCGAAGCTCCGAGTGAATCGTCGGTAAACCAGCGATTCTTCCGTTTGCACCGTGGTGGGGACGTTTATCGGAACGTTAACCACTTGCCCCTTGATGCCATACTGTCCATTACCGTGCGTCAACCGCCTTATGCTCATGAACGGCAAACGAGGAGCGATCAGTCGTTCTTCCACAAGGTTCAGAGGAGGTAAGTGATCCGGTTTGGGTGGGTACGTGTAGCCGTAAGATACGCTCATTGGAGGCACCTTTCCCGCCACTAGCGAATCCTTGCAGCCATAGGCGTAGACTTCGGGGGGCATCGGGGCTCGTGCCCCCTGGCGAGATCCGAGCGGGGCAAAGCCCCCCCCCGGGCCCGGGCCATGATCCTTACCGAGACGCTGTTTACGTGCCATGTAACGAGTTTCTAGTAGTGGCATGTAAGCAAAATAACGCCCACGTTGCCTTTATTGACATTATACATCGGAAATGGAATCCCAGCGTGCTTTCGTTAGCTTCGATCTCCAGTTCTGGCGAAAAATAACGCGTAGCAGCACCCCCCCCCTTCCTGGAGAACTTCTCAGCCTGCCCCTCCGGGAAAATGGAAAGTCTACGCCGCTGCTTGCAGCTATAGCAAATCTTGTACTCACCGCTGCTGGCAGGGAACTCGCGCTGCAGCGACGGCGATGGCATTGGCGCGAGCCTGGTCGTTCTTTATGGAAGATATTGTGACTAGACTGTTTGAGAACCACAATCTATCACACACACCACAGCTATGGCCGAACGAAGACGTCTAGAAAGTCTCGCTTAAACCGCGCGTCGGCACCTTCGGGCCGAGCTCGCCTGATGCGTTTTGCAGACGCCTCACGAGCTCTCGCTGCATCGGGGTCTGCCTGCCGATACGCGCGCTTTCCACGCCATCGCTTGAGCCATTCATAAACTAAACCTCGAAGTGGCTACATACCCACAACTAGGAGGGACCGACCCACGCCTTAAGGAGCTTCGCCCCTAAAAAAAGAAACCAACAGTCTTCGCTTTGAGCGCCATGCCAGACATGCACATATTCCACACCACACTTCACACATACGCGACATACAGACACCATGGGATTTTATAAATGAACGCGTTCACAAACAGCACAAGGTACAACATGAATTATTGACACTATACATTCCTACACACACGACTAGTCGACACCACCAGCCTATATACTGCTGTATTTTCTGTGACCGATTATGATGGTGACCACTGTCATATTTTGCATAAATACGAAAAGACTGTGCAAGATTTACCCGTATATAATATTTTCCTCTACTGCCCTCAAGAAAGTGCTCGTATCTCTATGTAATCCCTTGCAAAAGTGAACTGCAGGTTATAAATAAGTTTGAATAGTCGCTACACGTCACATTTTGCTCAGTTTCGTTTTCTCGCTAGCCTACACTTCAAGGATACAGAAGCCTGTTTAATTAATTGTATTAATTATCGAAACCAATTTCGGCAATCACAACTTTCTGAACACCCTGATGCATTTTCTTTTCTCTTTTTACATATCCGAATGACTTCAGCGGCGGTTAAGTACACGTTGAGTACACTGAGCACGCGCAGGTAATTCTAGCTCAGCGCGTCCGCCGGTCCATAGAGTTATTATAATAAACGCTAGAGGCTCAGCTGGCGCTAGTGTCTACGGGACTTCCGGTTGCAAATTGAAGCAGACAGCATGCAGTCTACTTTTCCAGTCTTCCTGTGTATTCCTATGGGAAAACGCGCTTGAATTTTGTCTCGTCGCCGGAAAATACCATGAATAACTTTTGTTATTTCGGTTGTACCGGATAGTATGTACCTTTATTAATATTGTGAAAGTGTAATTGCTTTAGTTACAGCATTTTTCCTTTACCACTGAACGATGTTAAACTTCGCTATATTTCAGGCCCAAACCTCTGTTCCATGGCCGGTATGTAGAATCGAGCGACGATTCTAAGCAAAATAACGATCGAAAGGAATGTAGAGTGTGTTCAAAATTCGCCAGCATTCCGTTGGTGCTTATATATTGCTAATATGCCTGTCCTCTCACTATATGAAAATAACCCCATCGTGCATCTTTACGAGTGGATAAAAAAAAACGTTCGAAACGTAAAGAATAAAGTACGTGGGCTACGAAAGGTGGGTTTTCTTATTATTTCTTTTGTGGGGCAGTTTTTATCGCGCACCTGTTCTCTGGCTTCCCCCTATTTGCAAAGATTTGGAGCGTGCGGGTGATAATTTGAACACAGAACAAGCATCTTCGCACATATTCACGAGCAGAAAGAATAATGCAGTACTTATTTATTTGCAAATCGGACTATATTACGTGACTTTCAGTTTATTTTGATCATCTGCAAGAACAAGGAGTTACTTATCCAGTGTTACTGCGTAGACCTTGCCGTTCCTCTTGGTTTTCCACATGTCCATCGTTCGTTTGGCACGTATATCCCCCATGCTGGAAAGCGCCGACGCCGTGTTCGCGCTAACAGTGTCCGACAGTGCACATAAATACATATACGAAGCGGTTTTAGCACCGTTTTTCATGCCACGATTTTAAAATAAAAAAATGAAAGCCGTTTACAACTCCCTGTAACGCCGAATTAGAGCGCAGCTCTTGAGGAGGAGGGGAAGGCACGGGGGGGGGGGGGTCACGTGACCTCGGGGAGGGGGGGGTCACCTGGCCTGGGGGTCACGTGACCTCGAGGAGGGGGGAAGTTTCCCCGCTAAATCTTGCGCGGGAAATTTTCCGCTAAATTTAACAGGGAAAATTTTCCGCTAGACTTAGCGGGGAAAATTTCCCACTAGATTTAGCGGGAAAAATTTTCCGCTAGATTTAGCGGGAAAATTTTCCGCGAGATTTAGCGGAGAAAATTTTCCGCTAGATTTAGCGGAGAAAATTTTCCGCTAGATTTAGCGGGAAAATTTTCCGCTAGATTTAGCGGGAAATTTTTCCGCTAGATTTAGCGGGGAACGTTTTCCGCTAAATTTAGCGGGGAAATTTTTCCGCTAGATTTAGCGGGGAAAATTTCCCGCTAGATTTAGCGGGAAATTTTTCCGCTAAATCTAGCGGGGAAAATTACCCATCATGCACCGCGCGGTTACGCCGACGCCGTCGGCGACGCCGCTCAAGCCGGAAACGGGCGCCTAAGAGCTGCGCTCTAAAACGGCGTAACTGACCAATTATTTCATCTGCGTGACTGGGAAACGTTCCAATGTGTCTAGTACGTACGAATTATTCGTGATATTTGCTCTTATAATCGAGCGCAGAGAGGAAATGCACTCGCTTTTTTCCATAGAAATGCATTACCGGAAGTCAATTTCGGACTGCTTGCTGTCTGCTTCAATTTGCAACAGCACACTAGCGCCAGTTGAACCTCTAGCGTACATTATAATAACTCTGTGCGCCGGTCCTCCCCGAAGCGTTGTTTCAGTTTCCTTCTTTTCGCTACAATAAACCGATCCCACCAGCCAGTTTGACTACGCTACCGCAGCCGCAATGCATCGATGGAACTTTAGTCTTCTGCACGTGCGACAAACTCGCTGGAGCTCTGCGTGTGTAGAGCACGAGACGGCACGAGCCCGCTCGTGCACTGCCGTTTGTCTCCTGTGAACGAAAGTTATGGAGGCGTCACGCACGCGCCGAACGCTTAGTGAGATCGGTCTATTGTTTCTGCTCAAGCGCGTGTCTTTCAAATATGCGTTCTATGCACTCGCGCTCGCTCCAACAGGACAGTGCAGAATTGCCGCTTTCGGGCCCGTGCTTTCACCTGCAGCACGGTGTAAGATAATACTCTTCAGGTGAGGACAGCGCGCTCCTCGCGCAGTGCAGATAAAGTTCGCTTTTCACTCTCTCTTTTTGTCTCCCTCACTATGATTTTAAGCGGCGCCGGCGAGATGACTCGTCGACCCGTGGGCGCAGCAAAGACGGCTCGTGCCGCCTCATGCTCCACACGCGCAGAGCTCCAGCGAGGTTGTCGCTCGCGCAGAAAGACCACGGTGTACCGGGGTGTCATGGCAACGAGATAATGTTTTAGATGCGGAGCATCTCTTGCTCGGGTCTATGTCCCGCGGCCTTGTAGTCCGCACTCAAACTACGCACGCGCAACTCTCCTCCCTTCCCTCTGTCCAACAGCTGCGCGTTGCTCTCTCCGCTCTCTCTCTCTACCAGCTGCGTGCACTGCGCGTGCGTTCGCTTCTACTCACACCGCGCGCGCACGCGCAACTCTCCTCCTCTAGTCTCCTCTCCTTCAAGTGTGAAAAAAAAATAAACGGCGAGCGTTCCAAGTTTCTCTGCCGCGAGCCGCGACGAAGGCTCGCGTAGGGGGTGCGCTAGGGCAGTCGGTGGCGCCATCTCTCGACGTCGGCACGCAACTGACTCTTTCCTCGGAATTAACACGATGCTCCGCATCACCCGATGGTACCCCCTCGGGAAGATGGTGTATTTCGCTCTCCCACAGTTTCGCCGTTTGGCCGCCGGCGACACTCTCAGCCGCAGTCACGGTGGCCGCGGAATAATGCAGCCTTTCGGATGCCCGTCGAACGAACACTATGCTTCGTTTCAAGCTTGGGTCCAGACGCAGCCGATGCTACAAGCACGAACGTGTGGCCCTGAACAGTGCCTGTACTGCACGAGCGCGCGTGCTTGGCAGGGACGCTGGAAGCCGGAGCTCGCGCTTGTAGCATCGGCTGCGTCTGGACCACGGTGGAAGAAATACATTTAGGTGATGACTGTCTCACGCGATAGATGGCGCCAAAATTTAGAGGGGCTTGTGAAGGCTTGTATAGAGGGCTTGTGAAGGAAATTATGCCTGTTTTACTCAGTCCCTGTGTACTGTGTACTGAAATGATGAATTTATGTTGGCGCACTGGCACTTGATCGCCTTTTCTCCCGTGCGGTTCCTGTTTTTTTTTCTTTTTTTTAAACGAGAACATTCCGATGATGACTTAACGTGACAAAAATCCTCGTATAAACATAAAACTTCCCGACATAATCTACTAGGCCTTCAAAAATTGAGAGTAATTTAGAGTAAACAGCTGGGTCGTGCTCGCATGTTTTATCAAACAGCACGTTTGGTAACAGTTCCGTAAATTGTTTACCCACATTGTGTGGCTTTATAGGAGGTCGGGTGATTTTTTTCCACCCTCCTCCTGCCTTCTTATTGAAAAAATAAATTCTAATAATGTTACATAGTGGGGCCAAAATAATTCTTTACATGCGCATAAAGGTTATAGCATTACAAATGGTTTATACATACAATGTCAATTTGTACTGTGGAACATACAAACCTTGTCAGCAGAAAAACATTATATTTATGATGACATAGTGACTGAAATGGTGAAATAGTATGGTGACACAGTGACTGAAAGTCAAACAATAGTAGCGGTTATAGGACATAAATCACTTTTCATCGGTAAAAAAGACCTAACAAATATTTTCCCTTTAAAATGTACACAAAAGCTGAATTCACTGCATACTGCCAAAGAACGCAATCTCCTACATCCTGTGTTTCTCGCCCACGCTTTTAAACTAAGACGAGCGCTGCTTTGCTGATTTCTTCTTTTCTTGAGCTTGTTTGCTCATACTCATGGTAATATGCTGACAGTGTTGTCGCATTCGCATGCTGAAGTAGTAGTGGAGCAACTGGGCAACTGTTTCTTCTTTGTGTTCAGTGCAAGGAAACGTTATTGTGCATGTGTCAAGAACACTGTCGATTGTGTCCCAGTAGACAGTCTGGTGGCTTTTATTTTCCACAAGAATTGTTCCGCTTTCTTCAATAGCTGGAAAAGGTTCTTCTTGGGGTGTATAAGGCCTCCTCTGTTCTTCCGCGTTTGTCAGTGCTGCTTCAGACAGAAGTGTTTTTGTCGATGCTGAAAGCGGATCGGCATGCAGGGCAGCATGTACCTTTTTTTCATTTTCACAGTCAGAAACCCAGTTACACAATATAGTATGCAGTCCACAGCCTTGGTTTCTTCAGCCTTTTCTGTCAGGACATCTTCGCATTCCCAGTCTTCGACAGAAATCAGACTGTGAAGCTGGGTCTTCACTTGGTCAACGAGATGACGAAACTAGGTAGTAACTTGCGATCGGACCTCGGGATTGCACGACGCCACTGCTCCAGTCGAAAGTCATTCGATTAAGCTTTCATCAAGGACACTCGCTCTGCACAGTTCCGGTACCCCGAATTGCAGTTGAGAACGCAGCACGTCTTTCCCATCCTTATAGCATAACTTCTTCTTTTGGGTTAAGGCTTACATTCGTGCGCGATGGTGGCACCTTTGATCGACACAGCACCGCGAAAAAGGCGAGCAAGCTACGCCCCGAAATCCTGGCCGCCGAGGAGAGACCTCATACCCACGGTGCTCACACCTCAGCGCCCTCGCGCGGTGGCGCGGAAGTAACTATGCTTCGTTTCACCTTATGTTGTACCGCAGCGAAGGCTAGAAGCGCGAGCTCATAACGTTGGCAGCCGCTCTTAAGTCACGAGAGCTTGTGCCACCGAGATGTGCCCCAGAGCAAGGAGCTCGCGCTTGTAGCCTTTACTGCGGTACATCATAAGGTGAAACAAACTATACTCCTAATGCGATGCTAGCTCCGAACACGATCTGGTCGCTCGCTCCTCGCGGGAAGAGCGGCCGGAGTCATCACCTAAATGTATTTCTTCCACCATGGTCTGGACCCAAGCTGAAACGAAGTATATCTGATTCCTCGCGCCGCGCGTTCAGCCCCGCCGTGTCCTCACCTAAAGAGCCTATCTTACACCGTGACCTGCAGTGAACGTGAAAGACGTATGCTAAATTATCTAAGCATCAAAGAACGGCGAGAACCAAGTTCTCGGCGCTGCACCTGCTGGCGTCTGCAGCAGTACTTTTTCTAAAAAAAAACTAGAACAAATAGCACTTGTATGTTTGCCAACGCCTTATTGTTGGAAATTTACTTGGAATCTTTTATATGGGTAAAAGGAACGCGTGCCGGAAGGCCTGAAATCCTAGTCCCCTTCAAAGTACACCACCTGGGATGACACACACTTGTTTGAAGCATTTTTGTTTGATGCATTTTTTATCGAGTATGCTCGATGAAATGTGCCAAATGAGCCAGTGAAGGCGAATCATATATCCCGAGACAGAGAAATACTGAAATATACGGACATGATCCCAGATATTTCTGTACGTTCGTCCTGTCCGACCTCAGTCGTGGTGTTCAATGCTTCATACTTCACTGCACTTGAAAGCAAAACAAAGGGGAAAGAAAGGTGTGCAAGTTCGGGGGATCCGAGGAGGCCATTTGCAACTGATCTGCACGCAAAACTAACCGATCACACCTTTAATAAGAGCACTTTCATTACTGAACCGCACAATAAAAGACGACAAGAGTATCTCGTCCGACGAACATTCAAGTGAACTGACGCCTGTGCGTAGCTTCCTGTGCTTTTCTATACTTCGTTTCAGCTTGGGTCCAGACGCAGCCGATGCTACGAGCGCGAGCGTGTGGCCCTGAACAGTGCTTGCATTGCACGAGCGCGCGTGCTTGGCAGGAACGCTGAAAGCCCGGAGCTCGCGCTTGTATCATCGCCTGCGTCTGGACCCAAGCTGGAAACGAAGTATAGAGATTTGGTTAAATTCCTCGAGCACGACGCCAGCTGCCAGCTGTTTACTGCTGTACATGGTAAAACCCGAGACGGAACCAATAAGGACAACCGCGGTACTTTTTATCTGCCTCGGGTTTTAGTAGATGCCTACCAAGGTTGCCTGTACACTTGGGCAATGTTTGTTTTCTGCCAGTTTAGGCGAACTGAGCCAAACGCCTGTTTCGACCGGTTCAAATTTGAATAAATGGTAACCAACGCACAAAGAAAACAACAACTTCCAAGTACTTTTTGAGATTTTTGAAGTGACTTTTGCTATTGAACGACTGCATGCACTTGAATGTCCAGTTCAAGAGTTTATAAAACGTGACTACCCCATGTGTGTCACCTGCCAACAGGGTGGTAACGCTCAATGGCTCGAGCCCAGTGGGTAGTTAAGTAAACCTGTGGGGTAGTTAACAGACGTCAAAACGCATGATGACTAGAGCGGGTGCTCACATTTTGTTAGGGTGTAGGTTACGTTGGGAACAACGAAGGTGTTCGTCTTGACAACGAGAAGACTCGCGCCGTAGCGGCATTTTCACCGCCCACCCACAAGAAGGCCGTCCGAAGACTCTCGGGACTTTGCGTGTACTACAGGAGGCTCGTTCGTTCGCATAGCTTTCTGCGCCGCTCATGCACCTCACGAAACACACCGTGAACTTTGAATGGCGACAAGAACAACAGGCGTTGGACGAGCTAAAGCGACGACTCCAGTCACCAAGGATTCTTGGCCACTTTGAACAATGAGCCGAAAACATCCGAGGACGACTAAGCACTTCTAATGAGTTGTATATGCAAAAGCATTGTCGGCGCCGAGAGGGGCAGAATAAAGCCCCTTCATGTTTCAAAAGTAGCGCAAGGTGCGTCGATGTACGAGGCACGTGCAACGTGCAGCCCTTGGGAAGATCATGTCGGCGCAGCGCAGCACTGAGCTAGATTTAAGACGCCATGAATTTCCCAGAATTGGCGCGCGGCACGTGCCTCGGGCATGTCTTCAACAATGAACGGCGCCACTTTTTCCAGGATAGGGCAGAAGCGGACGTAGCGCCGGCAGGGAGTGCAGCGGTGAGCCGCGCAGTCCGCCCTGGCTCTCTGGTAACTGCTGCGGCGCTCGGTGAGGCTGCGGTGGGTGTGTGAAGCTTGGCGCGGCGTCGGGAGTGCGAAGCTCGGCGCGGCGGGTGTTCAAATCACGTGTCCTCTCATCATCACCATCGCCCTAGCTGTGGTTACCGATTGACCAGGTTGAACCTCAAAGCTTAACGTTAGGCCTAACGTTAAACCAAACGTTAGGCCTAACGTTAGGCCTAAGTCAGCCCAGCGCATTCCCGTATCGCCGCCTCACTTCAAACTGCTGCGCGTACCGGTTGACGGCAGACCTCAAAGTGTAATGATAGACTTAACGTCAGGCCTAACGTCAGGCCTGTCGTCAGGCCAGCGCATACCCGCGTTCCCCACTCCCGCTCTGCCACCAGCAGTTCGGCTGGCTCGTTAGCAACGATGACGCCGTTGTTATGTAACCACATGACGCGTCGCAGCCAATGGGAATTTAGATGCTGTTTTCTGCTACAGACGGCTACAGACAACGCCGGCTTCGCACCATGGGACAGTTAAGGTTTTCGCATTAGTACAGAAATTCACACGGATGCCAGCAATATAGCACTCTGCGCGGGACTGCTCCAACGACAAGAGGGTACAGAGCGCATCATCGTCTACGCTAGTCGTACGTTGTCGAACGCGGAACGAAATAACTCGACGACCAAAAGGAATGTCTTGCCGTCGTCTGGGCCATCACGAAATTCCGCCCGTACCTGTACGAAAGCCCGTTTTGAGTTGCCACAAACCATTACTCGCTTTGCTGGCTCGCAAACCTGAAAGATCCCTCAGTGACGCTTCGCACGGTGGAGTCTTCGATTTCAATAATTCGACGCGAGTGTGGTCTACAAGTACGGCCGCAGGCACAGCGACGCCGATTGTTTATCGATAGCACCCGTCGAGTTGGCGGCTGAGCGCACCGACGACAGCGACGACGACGACGTTTTTGTCGGCGCGATGACCGTGAACAGCATCCTGAGTTGCGTGCCCTCATCGAACATCTGGAGAGACGAGGGTGTGCAGTTCCATGTGTCTTCACTTCGCACGATCCCTGAAAACCTTCGCTGTTCGAGAAAGTGAACTATACAAAGAAAACTTCGGCGCCACCAACTCGCCATGGCTGCTGGTTATCCCAGCAAGTCTTCGAGGGAAGTCTTCCAAGCTAGCCATGAAGATCCGACTTCGGGGCACCTGGGCTGCAGCAGAAGACTTGTACAAATTTGAGAAAAACACTACTGGCCCAAGCTCCCAAAGACTGTCCACCTCTACGTCCGATCGTGCCGCAAATGCCACCAACGCAAGAAACCTCCGACGAAGCCGACAGGCCTTCTGCAGCCTATCGCTCTTCCGACAACGCCGTTCCAGCAGATCGGAATGAACTTGCTTGGACCGTTCCCACCATCGACGCAAGGAAACTGGTGAATCATCGTCGCGACCGATTATCTCACAAGGTACTCCGAGCCAAAAGCGCGCCCGGCGGGAAAAGGTGTGGAAGAAGACAAGTTCTTCCTAGTTGCTATCATCCTCAGTCACGGTGCCCTCAAAGTACTGATTACAGACCGAGGGTCGTCTGTTATGGCACTGGTAACTAAGGAGATCCTCCGGCCAAGCCACACCAGCCACCGTCGAATGACGGCGTACCATCCGCAGGCGTACGGGCTGGTGGAACGGCTAAACAACACCATCGCCGACATGATACGATGTGCGTCGAAGTGGAGCTCATGACTTGAGATGAGGCCTCGACGAAGAACTGACGTCACGTTTGCCTACAGCATGGCTGTTCAAGAGACCACTGGAATTATTCTTTTCCAGCTGGTACATGGTCGGAAAATAACCACCATTCTGGACGCGATGCTGCCCCACGAGCCAGCTGACAATTGGAGCGACGACGGCCAGGTGGTTGCTCAAGCCTGCCAGCTCGCCCGACCCTGGATTCAAGACCAGCAGCGTGTCGACGCTGGCCGCTACAACCTTCGTCGTCGGGAGGTTCACTTCCAGCCCAAAGACAGGGTGTGAGTGTGAACACCAATTCATCACCGCGGCCTCATCAAAAAACTGTTGAAACGGTACTTCGGACCGTACAAGGTACTTCGTGGCCTCGGGGAGCTCACCTACGAAGTGGTGCCCGACGGAATGCAAACGTCATCACGACGCCGACCACAACCCGAGGTGGTTCACGTCGTTAGACTCATGCCGTTCTACGCTCGGTAGCACTAAGGAGTTTTCGTTTTCCAGAGTAGGCTTTAGAGGGCAGCTCTTAGGCGCTTGTTTCCGTGTTTTGCGGCGTCGGTGTCAGCGCCGGCGTAACCGCGCTAAATTTAGCGGAAAAATTGATGTCACGTGACGTCATTACCAATTCAATTCCCCGCTAAATTTAGAGGGGAGATTCAGTTTATCCGCTAGATTTAGGGGACAAATCCAGATTCTCCGCTAGATTTAGCGGGAAAATTGTCGTCACGTGACGTCAACACCAATTCAGTTGGGGAATTTAATTGGTGCTGAGGTCAATTGACGTCAATTTCCCTCTAAATCTAGCGGAGAAACTGAATTTGTTCATAAGTGACGTGGCACCAAGTCATGTGACCTCATTTTCCTCGCTAAATTTAGAGAGGAAACTGAATTGGCGTTGAGGTCACGTGGCGTAAATTTTTCAGCTAAATTTAGCGGGGAAACTGCGGGAGGAGGGAGGGTATAGAGAGGAAGCAGAGGAGGGTACGGACGAGACGGATGGGAGGGTATCCAGGAGGAGAGGAAGCGGTGGACGGGGAGGGGGATGAGGAGGAGAAGAGGAGGAGGAAGGTAAGGGGAGAGCGTACGGAGGTGGAGGAGGGGCATACCCTCCCCCTTCTTCTCAAGAGCTACGCCGTAATTTTGCGTTACAGAGAATTGTAAACGTCTCTCATTTTTAGCTTACCATTATTTGGTTTTGTTTTGTGTTGAATCGGGGCGATGCGCTTTTAAAAGGTGGAGTAATGCCGCGTGCATGATCCGGAAGATATGCTCTTCTGTTCATCTAGAACATTCGCGTGCACTGTTACCCCGGACGTAAACAATAAAAAGGCCAGAGTAACCTTGCCTAATAAGTTTCGCCCTAGCTCTTTCCCGAACATTCTTGGTATAAATATTCCACATGACGAACATAGTTGATAAAGAGCCGAGCGCCGTATTTCCGATTCATTCATAGATTCTCTCTCGCAATAGCCTTCTGCTACGCCGACATACCGTGACCAGCTGCTTCCGCTGTCGACGCTCGCTTCTACTTTTTCCACGTGTGATGTTTTACAGCGAAGCTGTTTATGGCTAAAGGTCTGTGAATTTTTCGTGTGCGTGACCAAAAACTCTACGCTCGCACCGCACCAACGCGCCTCACCTTACCCACGCGCCGCACCGCACCCACGCGCCGCACGTGCCGGCGGCAGCAGCATTTACTGTTCTGAAGCAAAAGCCTAAAACAAGTCGCATCTTGCACGCGCGTTCGTCAATGCTTTATTTTGATTATTTACTTCCATTCTTTTATACGCGGAAGGCGTGCGCGTGCGGCGCGTGGATCACCATTCCATGAATTCTCCTCGAAGCTTGGATGGCCGTTCTCCATTTTCAATTTCACTTCTCTCTTCGTAATGGGGAGGCCGCGTATCGTCCGGGCTCCAAAGAGCAATGCGCCTACGAAGAGCAGCGGCGGCAACGAGCAATGTCAGGGTCGGCGGCGGGCAGCACGTGTGTGTGCGAACCTTTCGTCACGATGAACACGGATCAAGACAATAGATGTGTTCGTACCTTTGTTCAAGATTCTGTGTCACGTCTGTGTCGTGTGCTAAACAGCTTCGCTGGTCCTTCACCTCCACAGAGTGGAATGGCTCCCAATATTTTTTGTTTCTGGCACATGTTCGCCCCCATGAAATGTTTAGTTCATTCCGTTTTCTTCTGTCTCATGATCGTCATTTGTGACCATATGCTGTCACCTTGAATAATATTATTACGCCTGTCTCTTTTTCATAATATTTACTATGATAACCATGATGTGAGAACTTCACTGTTATTTCCACACACTCGCATATTTCCTTGCATTGATAGCGTCTCTAAAGTCCATCCAATTTTCGCTTCATCTGTCTTGTATCTTTACTCCACCTTGCCATTAAGAATAACACACTGGAATAACGTGCTTAACAGTACCATGTCCCCGACAAATCATAACACAACTATATCCCCACTAACCAGACATATGAGTAGGGTGTGTACTTTCCGGTGTTTATTTGTGAAAAAAATCGGCGGATGTTTTTCGGTGTTTATTCATTTTCAAAACACCGGTGTATTTCGGTGGAACATCTCACGACGAGGCTAAAATCGGTGATTATCGGTGGAAAAAATGCGATTGATCAGAGGCAGAGAGTTCCAATTTTATTTACATATTTCTTACACTTCTTCTCGAGGAAGCATCTATTTCTCACACTTGGTTATTATAGTAGATGCAAGCATACTTCGAAAGGTTTGTATTCGTCATGGCAGCACGTTCCTGGCGGTTCACAACCCGCAATTTTGAAAACGCACGCTCCACATTGGCGCTGGACACAGGAAATCCCAATATGTCCAGCGAGGCTTGGTACAGTAGTGGCCAGTTAGGTAAACGAAGTTTCCAAAATAACACTGGATCAACGGCTAGTCACAGCATACTGGCGGTAACAAAGAAACTCTGATTCTAGATCACTCAGCTTGCGCTCGTCTCGGAGGACCAGCCGATAGATACTTTCATAAGGCACAGATCCCTCTGGCAGCTCCACTTTTATTCACGGATACAATTTGCACGAGGAACCAGAAAGCCGATTCATCCATGAGATCTGTAGCGTAGTCATCCGGAGCTTTCCGCTTGCGTCCCATCCTGGTGGCCTTCTACTCCGCGTGACGACGATGCTTGAAGTGTTCGACGAAAGGAAGCAAGTCTCACGTTGAGAAAACCCGCAAACGCGGGACAGACGCGCCTTCTTCAACACGTCTGCAAATTTTTTTACAGAACGGTCCTTCTATATACAGCGAAAAACCCCCACGTCAACAAAACCCCTTTTCCGTTTCCCCAAAAGCCCATGGAAACAAAACAGATAACAATGAACGCATCTCAGTTCTTAAAGGTCAGTAGCCCTGTCGACACGGATGTTGGCAGTGTCTTCCAGGAACCACAGCAACCTCTGAATACGTGGCTTGCACGGACATCACTTGGCCAGACACAATGGGGAAAGGGCACAGGAGAGAGTACCCTCCACTGCGTTAATTTTTTCACAAAAGGGGGCCATGAAAGACACAATGGGGGAAAGACGTGTGCTTAGCTTCCACTGCGTTAATTAGACGCTTTTGCAGGAACCACGAGATAACACGTTAGACGTTCGAACCTCTACAGGGAAAGGGTTTCGCAAGGTCGGAAACATGCAACGACCGGTGTTTTTCGGTTTTAACCAGGGCGAAAATATCCAACGACCGGTGTTTTTCGGTTTTAACCAGGGCGAAAATATCCAACCACCGGTGTTTTTCGGTTTTAACCGATTTTGTATTTTCGTAACCGACGAATGTTTATCGGTGTTTTTCGGTTAAAACCGGAAAATACACACCTACATATGAGGTTGCACTAATAGCAAATTCGATTATTGTTTGCAGTAATGTTGTATTCGCGCACTTTTGCTGCTTAGCTAGTGTTTCATAAAAAGTGCTTTAGTGTTTACTTTTTCTATTTCTTTGCTTTATATTAGAATGTCCTCCAGCAGGTATCCCCAACTTGTGTAATGTCCGTAAGGGCCTTCAAGGTTTAGTAAATGATTATGATGATGATTGTGAATTTACGTTTTAGTTGTATTTAGCCACACGCGTAAATGATCTTTATTGATGGTGTCCGCCCAGACATTGCGGGGCTGGAAAGGGAAGATGTAGAGATCGCTCGCTTGTCCCAGGAGTCGAGAGCGGTCCCAGGCTGACAAGGCTGACAACAGCGGCAAAACAGCGCAGCATGCTGCATTCCCAAATAAATGTGTTCCACTTCATACTTTTATCCCATTCCATTAATTCCCTGATATTACCATAAACACGTTACATTTGATACATGCGTTTCATTTCACTGACTCGGCACGGAGACATTACAAGCTATGGAGACACGAATCACTTTCTTCGTATTCTCCAGCACCTGCCATAAGATTCAAGCAGATTTTTGCACCGTTTTACGCGCACACTTTCTGATAGAAGCTTTACATTGACTACATGGGATGCCGAGGCACCAGAGGTGATTTTGTAGACGTAGGGCAAACCTAGAAAGTCAACGACTGATTCGGTGTAGTTGTAGCCGCTGCAGAGAGACAGCACCAGGTGTGAACGCAGCCGTTGCTTAGGTACATGCCGCTCGACAAGACGATGCGTCACAGCGTCACACAGAGCTGCCACCTTCTAGAGCGTCTCAGCCTGCATGCCGGGGCCATCTGGGCTCCCTTCGCTGTTATTTGTTTTGGATCTGAGTTTTGGAGACATTGCGAGACTCAAACAAAACGTACCGAGCAGGGGAAGAAACACTTGGGGCTAAAGTGATAATCACTTTACCGTAGCTTTGTAAATGGCGACGGCGGCAGTCACATGAGAAAATCAGCTTGTCGAAGGGAGACAAAAGGCGGTTTTGTACGAATTTAGAGTGAAGGGCTACTCTTTTAGGGGGGAAGCACGACGTCTGGGGCACGCAAAAAAGGATCTGGGTAAGCGATTATTGCTTGAATTTCCAACAAAATTGAATGTCCAATGAGCCTGAATAGCTAATCGGTCATGTGACAGGCGAGACGGAATGTCCAACGAGACGAAAGTTCCAACCGACACGAAATGTCCAACGAGCCTGAATGTCTAACCAGGAGGAATGTCCAACGAGTGTGAATATCCAGTGAGACGTAGATCCAACGGATATGAAATGAACGTTGAATATAATTTAGAAATTATTTTTTTTTCGAATACTGTAAAACCCTTTATTTCCGCGAGCCCTTAATTTTCGCAAAAGTCGCGAATTGAAAAATTCGCGAAATTTGAAGGCACGCGAAAATTTCGGTCCTTAAGAATTTCAATGCAGGTCTCTGGAACTCGCGAAATTAGTAATCTAGTGGCCGCGACTATGTCCTCTGTGACGTATTCGCGAAAAATAGGGGCCGCGAAAATAAAGGGTTTTACAGTAATCGATTAGTGATAGTTATGGTGTTCGCTTCGTTAGTTGGTCGTTTCGGTACCGGCCTTTTTGATGCACCGCTATTTTCGTTCGCCGCTGAGCTTGTCCTGTTGCCTCTGCTAAGTCTCTGGAATAAAATTTGGAATATGCTCGTGGATTGCAGAAGTTGAACATATAGTAGCGGTCAATATGATTACTCTTTTTTATTCATGAGCTGACTATTTTTAAGATAAAACGGCGCAGGTGTCGGTGTTTTCTGCTCTTAAGGTGACCCTCTTGAAATCATCCACTGATTTCGCTTTCTACTTATGTTTTTACGAACTACCAAAGAAAGGTGAAAATTCGAGAGATTTCTGATCGGACTTTTTGACCCACAGAAACGAAAAACTGATCCTAATAATAAAATCGGTGATAAGATACAACGTTCTTTCCATTGAGCCTTTGTTGTCGTGCATTTCTATTGAAGTGAAATTTTGTCCTGATGCAAGAAAAAAGTGGTGAGCTTTTGTCCAGTGAGCTTTTGTCCAAGATTCGGCACATTGACGCTGATCGCGACTATTGGTTTCGCATGCATCGGCCACCATGGCAGTTGCCTTCGCAGTGAAGCATTTGTTAAGCAAGAAGTACGTAATTTTAATAATCAATAGAGGATTTTTAGGTGTTTAAGTTTTGTCTTCTATACGCAACGAGGACGCGTGAAACGTCTGTGAACGATGGCTTCGCTTCCGTCGCTTCCGCTCTGCCTTTTCTGGTCACATGGCATGAAGAAATCGCATGGGGGCTACGGTACGTGCCCAGGCACCATAACGAGGCTGCAATAGGATTTCAACCGGTTGGAACTCTATCGCAGAGCCACTCCGACAGTGCGACCGCGGTTTTAGTAAGAGCAGCGAGAGGCGTCGTACTATTTTTCGGCAATATTTGCAGCATTTAACACTTGCTAAGCGACATTCGGCAGTTGAATCGCATTCGCATGGCGATTGCTATTGCGATAGCCAGACAAATGCGCAGCCGGCAGAAAGGACGGTGTGGTACGTTTTCCTTAAAAAAGACAACAACAAAAAGCAGCAAGAAACGATATCTATTCATATTTACACACCGCTAGCTTATGTACATGTGCCATGAACATTCATATGCTTAAAAACAATTTACTGAGTCTCAATGATTCGCTGAATAACTCTTCAGAATTTTGATTATTCGGTGTTTTACTTTTACGGCCTTTCGAGTTCTCGATGTTTTGTGCTTTCGTCATTTAGAATATACTTTCTTTTTAAAATCCCAAAACGTCGCGGGCGAGGTTTGTTTCTCCTTGCCACCACAGCGTCTGCTGCAGGTGAGCCAGAAGAGAGCGAGAAGGTAGCGGACTTGATCGCCTGGCCCGTTGGCCGTGGACTCCAAGGGTTCCTCTGTCGTCATCTAGACCCGGTGGTACCTAGCGTTTCTGGCCTTCATTTCGGCGCCGCGGACGTGGCTGCACGCCTCACAAAATATCTATTTCAGCGCTCGAAAAATTTGGTATTTTGAGACCTTAATGCATTTTAAATGCCTTTTTCAAAAGGACAGGGCAAAGCCAGTTGAAATATGCATTTTGGGCCTAGTTATGCTGCCAGTGGCAGTTATAATTCGAGGTCCGAGTTTAAGGAAATCGGCTGCTATATTTCGAAAACACAATTATAGGAACCGAAAATCAACCATGTTTTCTCGGCTGGTGCCAGACGCGTGCAAGCACGTGCAGTCTGCGAATGAAGGCAATATTGGCAGGCTTGCAATTGCACGTGCTTTACCACATGTGCAGACGGGCGGCATTTCTGTGATACGTTTTCAAGAGGGTTAGAACTATATTTCGTTTTATACTTAAAGGGACATTGCAATGAAACGAACAAAACCAAATTATGCTTCTATAGGCCTGTAGATTTTCAGTAGATTAATTATCAATAGGCACCGTTTTAAAGATGAGTAGGCTCAGGTAGATAATAAACGTTTCTCAAAGCATTGCCGCTGTGCAACTCTCGTCGGCCATGTCTACGCTTGCACCACCCTCTATTTGTCATCGTTCCAAGCGCTTGCGTGCCTAGTTTTCTTTACGTCCGCTGTGCCTGGGGGAGTGGCCCCGTCGCGCGTGTCTAGTTTCCTCCGGCTCCTCGGGTGACGACAGTTCGTACCTTTAATAAAAAGTCTGTATCACGTCTTTGTCGTGTGCTAAACAGCTTCGCTGGTCATCCGCCTTCACAGGGTGCAATGGCTCGTGATTTCTTTTTATTCGCTAAACAGCTCAAGTCGCGAATGTAATCAAAGAAAAATGTGATTTGCCCTCATATCTTCATGTGGACAGATTCTTACGTTCCAAAAGCTCATGGATCTCGCAGTGGCAAACAGGATGGCAAATTACAATCAATGCCATCATCTCACTGTGGGAAGACCTCCGCCAGGACTTTGGCTTTGACCACCTCCTAACTAAATTCGACTCAACCAGGACCCACTAGATAACTTATTTGGAATGGTGAGGCAGCAGCGTGGATGCAGCGAGACCTCCAATTTCTTCCAGTTTGGGGCAGTCATTAAATACATCTTGTTTGGAAACCATAGTTTTGTTTAACCCGAGACTGGGGTATTTCGGAAAAGGGACGAGAAGAAAAGAGGCCACAAGGAGGCGACGTCTCAATTTTTTCACAATTTTTTTGTTTGGAAAGACGTTTCACCTTTTCACCGTTGGAAACTGTGAGGGAGATTCTGCCACACTGCTGGTGGAATTGAGTCACCTTCCAGGGTCCAATGCAGCCAGTCACCGGCCTGAGCCACTGTCATCAATTGAGACTGATCAGCTTGACTTACCCGAGGATCTAAATCGCAATTCGCTTGAGGAAAATGTGCTGTTCCACTTTGCAGGGTACATGGTTGAGTCGTTTCTTGAAAAAAATGTCACGTGATCTTTGCCCGAATTTGCTAAAATGTGCAAGTGGGGTACTCACATCCGAAGTTCAGTTTCATTCTCTACTTCAAACGGGAATGCCTGGATTGATATTTGCCTCATTCTGCGCTCCGTCCGACTCATTCCTCCAATATGTCGGGCTTCTAGACCGTATTTTCTTTGAGCAGATTGTGGAGCATATTCATATGCCCAAGGTTGCCGAACGCTTTGTGCACTTTCTGCTGCCTCATTTTGAGGAATACTTTAGCGCTATGACTTGCACAAAGCAGTTGCTGAACCTCTTTGTGAATATGAGCTTGCGCTGGCAAATTTGCCTGGTGAATACTTAAAAGCATGCTCATAAGACACCAGCGTAAAGGAAAAAAACATTTTTCTACCTAACCCGTAGAGAACGTTTACTACGGATTGTGCGCACTGTGCATGGGTTTGATGTGTTCAGGGTATCGACGAAGCTACTTATTTCAAATTCCTATACTTTTCCAGGTCTTCCCTGACTATTTCAATTAAAATTTCAGACTGTTTCTTTGGTGAAATGACTACTTCGATCTTCCCATTGGTCCGACGAACCAATAGCTGTATGTTTGTTATGCTTACTTAAAATTAGAGTTAGAGCGGCCTTTCCCATTTCATCAGGGGTGGCTTGAGCAGCCTGTTTACGTTTCGGGCATCATTATTCACCATGACGGCGCTGTCTGCACCGACACGTGACCTCAGGCCACGTTGACTGGTTATTTTACCACTTTCTTGTACTTTACAGTTTGTACTAACGTTGGTGGTGTGCGCAAGCCGTAATAAATTTCACATGATTCATCATTTGGCATGCATCCTAATGGCTTGATGTCTCGTTACAGGTCTTTAAAACCTTGTAAGTAAATCGTAAACTCATTATTCTGCACTGAGCTTTCTATGCGTGAATATACACGCTTGTGATTTTGGCCCTGTGAATTGCCCACTGAAGATGATATGATTTTTTGAATTTGCTTATTTGTAGTTTTAAGAATATTCCTTTTTTTCTCTCCATTCCTGGTTTCCTAAACTGTAAAGAGTTTAATGATGTAATATTCACTTATACATTTTATATGTCTTCGTTCGTTTATAGAGCATTGTGAATATTTGTATGACTGTAATAAACTTCTAAATATTGAGGGACTGCTGGCACGTCTGTTAGTTTGTGCTTCGATTGTTCAGTATTTTTGTGTGCAGAACATTTGGATAACTTTTAGAATAATACTTAAATGAATCAAGCTTGGTATACAAATTTGCGTACCAATTTCTGTTGCATTTTCTGGCACTCCTAGGTACTTTTTATGCTGGCCCACCTTAGGGTGCAGTGATTGGCCACTGTGCGTGTGAATAGATATTAATGAAAGCATGTAACCCAACTTAGAAGTGTCTAATAAAGTACGTTTCAATAAATCTGCCCATGCTGTTTCATTGCGCGCAGGCTTTGCTCGGTAAATCCGGCGAAGCGCGCAAGAGCGAGTGGCGCCGAGAACCAAAACCGTCCAGCAAGCGCAAAAAAAAAAAAAAAAAGTACGAGAGCGCCAAAATAAAAGGAAGAGGAAGATGGCAGAGGAGTAAGCGATTCCACTGGTGCGCGCGTCGACGCCGTCAGCGCCATCTATGAAGAGCGTCTTTCGAATCGGTCTCGGTTCGAACCTACTTCCGGCTTTCTGCCGCAGCGTCTCAGAGTCGATAGTTTCGCCTTACCACGGTGGAAGCTATGGCTGCACTCTCCGGCTTTGGCTTCGAGAGCACCCTGCAACAAAGTCACCCGCTACTGAAGTGAAGAGGAGGTGAGGAGGACGTCTCCTAGCAACACGACAACGACGCCAGGCGGCCAGGTGGCCCAAGAGCGATCGCGTCGGAATAGTTTGTCAGTCGGATGACGTTTTAACAGTGGCAACTAATGGGGACGCTCCCTTAATTCACGCATTTTGTTTGTTTTCTTGCGCTTCCTCGTCACTCTCCCCTCTCCTCTTCTTGACGGCGGAAGAAACGCATATTTTGTTGACGTTGCGGGCTCGTCAAAATTGACAAGAAAATGGCTGCAAAAGTGACGGCCATTTTGTACAGTGGTAACGTTTTCTTTTTAACTGGAAGCTCTGGACCCTTTTCTAAAGAAACGTTTTAAACTGGTTCGCGCTTGGCGGAACCGGTAACCGAACCGTTATCTCAAACGCATCACTGAACCAGATACAAACCGGAACAAAATTCTACGCTACTGAACCCGAACCGGACCGGACTAATGACCGGTTCAACTCCCTGCTTTTAATCCAGCCGATCTTCTATAGTGTTTGCGTGGAACACAGATTAAGAAATAATTAAAATATGGCAACCAACCAAGTCCTAAACGTGTAGGAGCCCTACATGTTTCGAACCGACTTGGTTCTTCGTCAAGGGCGACTGTGGCCGTTGAGGAGCGGCGTTTTTGGTCTTCTTTTTCTTCTCTCAGGGATGTGGCGCATTTCTCGATCTTCTTCTTTCACTTCGAGTGGCATTCACATACCTTTTTGAGAGTTGTACGGTCTCCTCTCCGAAGTCATCGCGTAGAGACTGGAAACTAAACATTCGAGAGAAACTCTCTGGTTGGGAAATACAGTAAAATATGGCAACCAACCAAGTCCTAAACGTGTAGGAGCCCTACGTTTCGAACCGACTTGGTTCTTCGTCAGGGGCGACTGTGGCCGTTGAGGAGCGGCGTTTTTGGTCTTCTTCTTCTTCTCTCAGGGATGTGGCGCATTTCTCGATCTTCTTCTTTCACGAATATGGCGAAGCCCGTTCACATACACTGTTGGCAAAGCACCAAGGCACCTATTTATGTTGCCTGGCGTTGTTTGAATGTGCCAGGACTCGATGAAAAGCCTATGTCGGTTGTTAGCCTCTGCGTCGATAATGCTGGTGTTGTCGAAATCAGTTAAAATATGGTTGCCATATTTTAATTACTGTATTTCCCAACCAGAGAGATTTCTCTCGAATGTTTAGTTTCAAGATTAAGAATTGTCTTGAATATGTTAAGAAATCGGAAGAATCGTACAGCAAACGTAAATGTTTACGTTTTAAGGCAGGTTCCATATGTTCTGCACTCTCTTGTGCTGGCGCCGTATACCCGATTGCTGTAATTATAATGCAATTAAATGCAAAGGGGCAAGCGAGCTCGACAATAAGGATGAAAATAATCCCTGGAGAAGGGGAACAAGAGGGACAAAGGACAAACACAAATCTCCAAACACAACTTGGTGACTGGTGCGCGACCGAAAAAAATCCGCCTGGTCCGGGTATCGAACACGGGACCTCTCCAATTCCAGTGGAGAGGTTTCGGTTGCACTTTGTCAGCGGTCTTCTGTTCTTGCCGCAGTGCAGGGAGACTTAAGACAGGTATACGCAGAGTCGCTTTTAACAGCGAACTAGCGGGGCAACTATTCTAAGCACAGATCAAGTTCGTTTCTTCTTGTGCGACGCACGAACTACACAATTTTTAAGGCCTTATCTAAGAAAGAAAACGCTAACCATGTATTTGTTGATGGTATACGGTCCGTGTGCGAAGAAAATATGTGGTTTTATTTGTTGGCGACTGTTGCGACTCGCAAGCATTTTACGCTTCATAGCGCGATGGATGTCTGCAGTGACACCAAGTGCCAAGAAGCGCTTTGTGAGTCCACTCTTCGGCTAAGTAGAATGATTGCTTTGAGGAAGCTTTGCATGCTTTGAAGTCGTCTCCGCCTTGATAATGTTAGCAGCTTTATGCTGCTTTTTTCTATTAATACAATGCGACTGTAAGTTGCCATTTTTCATGTTTAGAAATTAAAGGAATGGAATGGTGGAGTTCAGCCATCCCAGGAGTCGGAATGGTCCCATTGTCGTTATTCTGAAGGGTTAAAAGGAAGGCAATTGTTCGAAACTCTAATTCCCCGGAATGGAACTAGAATGGAATGGGGCTCTCCTTGCAGAGCAAGAGCATCGTGTTCCTTTTCCTTTCTCCGCCGTGTCCGTATTGGCAAAGGAGTGGTCACGTGGGCAGAACTAGATTCGACCTTCATGGCGGAAAGCGGCCTTGCACAGCGCCAAGTTACAGGAGGAGCATATTTTCCGCTTTGTGTTCGCAAAATATAGATCCTAGACTAAAATCGAACGAACCGAAAGCTTCCTACATCATTGAACATTATGTGTAGCAACTGGGTACAGTTGCTACTCATCGTTAACATCGTTGCTACGAGCAGCAATGTGAGACTCCGCCTCGTCTGGCTTTTTCGTTTGAGAAGGAGATCGCCAACTCCCAAGGCCGCAAGAATTTGCAAAGTAACTCAAATTTCGCTTAACCTTAAATTTTGGTAGGAAACATACTTCCTCTCCGAGGACGCCCGTGCGAGGCGTTTCATTTTTAGAGTGACGTACTGGCTCCTCCGCGCGTGTGGTGCTCCTCTCTGAGATGCTTGCTCGGGCTGGCGTACCCACAAGTATATACATAAAAAGCACTTCAAAACGACTCCAAAACCACATCCTATTTAGCCAGCCATCGAAGTGTTGTGACTTGTGCCTCCGCTTTAGATAGGTAGTTTAGCAAGAACCTGGTCTTTTACTGATGCATTACACAGTAGAGAGATGGAAGCTAGCAAAGGCTGTGAGCGAGTATGGTGCTCTCTAATTGAAATGAAACGAATGCATGCATACTTACTTGAACTCTGACGCACTGCGAAACAGCTCAGTGGGACAGGAAGCAATATACCGCTCTGGATCATTCATAAGTGCATGAGCTCAAGTATAAAAAACTGCTTACGGAACTCATGTGTTATCCCATCTAGTGTAGGTGGTCGCGAAATTAATTCACATCATAAAGAGTGTGCATTGCATTTTAACCGAACTGATGCTGTGAAGGAGCAAGTAAGGTGCATATGCACCTATGACTTGTGTTATTTCAGAACCACTTTGAGTCGAAGGAGTTTGAGACCTGTCAAGCTAATGGTAGACGTAAGCTGTAAGCCAATGCAGTTCCACAGCTGCTCCTCAGCCCAGATTGTCATCCTGGCAAAGAGGAACAATGTAAGTTGCAAGTGCAGCGCTAACGTTGAGTTGCCTTCTTTTGAGGGACTGCATTACTATTCACGACAAAATTGTTTCGTCATGAATTTGTCGCCAACAGCTGCAGACATCGCTTTTCAAGTCGATGTTCATTCAGCAACTGTGTCAGAGTCTGTGGTGCCCGAACCAGGCAAGTTGGAAGTGTAGTGCACTGCTTGACACAGAAAACGTGAACACGACATCGGCTCTCTTGGAGTGGCGAAGAACTGCTCTCAGCCTTACTAGAATATTTGATGACGGCAACGCTAAACTTATTTGTCAGGTCTTTTTTGTTTGTATGCCATGCATCTCGAAAGAAACAGTGTATTTAAAAAAATAGAACAAAAAGCAACATATAACTAATATAATCTTTATTTTTAGATAAAGGAGTCACTAGACGTTTATTTTATTTAAATGTTACACGTGTAATCCTTCCACAATGTTCCGCGCTATTTTAGATGTTATTTAAAAACTAAATTATCAAAACAATTTTCGCTTGGTATTGCAACCGGTATTTTACCGGTCCTTGCTTCAGCTTTCCTTGGTTGCAGGCGTTGTGGACGACCCCCATGTTTTCAAAGGGTCGAAGTTATCAATGCACTTGTTCCTGAAGCACATCTAACAGAAAAAAAAAGTTATTTTAAATGAGAACAAATATTAAAAAGACTAATTATTTTGTAATTCCATAATTGTATGGAATTGTGTCAACCTATCCACCTCGTCGTTAGTGAGCTTGTTGATTCTCAAAGCAGAATCACCCAAATACGCAGCAGGATAGCTTTCCGTTTTTTCTTATTAAACTGTATAGTTTAGGTTTCTCGTTTTCAATCTTTGTATCTGTATTTCAGCGTGTAAAGATTACGTTAATCAGTCACCCCTTAAAGCGTATTTGAAGAAATACTGAAGCTAACGTTCTACCTGAAAAAAAAATTATAAATATTTTATATAAAATGAACATATGTACTTTTAGTATATAAATTCCCAATATGTATAATCTAAGTATATATATACGAGTTTTTAGAACCACTATAATTTTACTCCGGCAAATTTGTGTAAAACTGTGGCTCCCGACATAATTATGTTTTTCTACTTCCTCCAACGCACTTATTATGTCGAAGTTGTTGTCAAAAAAGGTAGAATGATGATGTAATGATGTCAAAAATAAGTTACTCGATTTTACTTTAAGCAGTGACTATTTCAACGTCCGTCGTCAAAATATATGAAAACATATTTTGAGGTCTATGACGTCACTTCCATAAGACGTCGAAATAGTTGCTATATTCTTTTGACATCCCCCGTCAATGCAGACGTCGCAGTGGCAGCCGTTTTGCGGTGTCGTTCAGTTTAGTTTTTGCGGCTTTGACGAAGTCACGTGTCGCTTTGTTGCCTGCGTAAGAGGTTTCGGCTCAACTTTCCACTGGAAATGTCTTATTCAGCTCTGTGTGTGCTCGACTAGCTTGACAGTGGATCCTTTCGGGCGTGACACGACCGGCGGTAATGTACTGAGCTTTCGCAAGTCATTTGGGCACGCGTGGTACCTCAAATATTGAAACCACAACAAAGGCGAGCTGGATATCCTTCTATCATGCCGGCACGAAAAATCGTATGCGCGTGCACTATGCCACACTGTGAGTTTAAGACGCTTTTTGTGCCTCATCCGCCTCCACCACAGTGCAAGCGGGTCTTGGTGTTGTTGCAAAGTCTTGATTTGCATCTGGTTAACCGGATTTCATGACTTCGTTGTGCACGTGCAGTTTCAATTTTTCCTTTGGTTTGCGAATAACGCGAGGGTTCGATACAAAACGATCAGAATATCAGATAAAATGTTGCGAGTGCAAACATTGCCTCCTACAGATTTCTTGATCGGTGCGAACGAACAGCAAAAATGCTGACGTACCGAGCACAACATTCTCATAGTGCAGTCTGCGCCGCAGTTGTACGAATTACTCGCATTTTCCGATAGAAAATCTCGTCTGATCAGCTGCATATTTTAGGACACAAGATTCAGTTCCCGTGTCTATATAAATCACGTGAAATAAACGTTAAAAAGCAACGGTGCCTCATTTTGTAATACTTGGCGCAACAAAGCACAGAAATGGGGGTAATGGGGCAGGATCGCTAATGAACGGTCATAGTTACAAAACTCAGAGAGAAGACAGAAAATAAAGAAAAAGAAAACATAACATGTTCACAACGACGCCGTATTTACAACCAGGGTGTCGAACCGGAACCGAACCGAACCGAAAACCGGAACAGAACCGTTATTTTTAGCCGAACCGGAACTGGACCGAACCGAAATCTTCGCCGCCATCTTGGAACTGAACCGGAACCGAACCGAAAAAAAATATAACGGTAACCGGTTCAAAACGGTTCAAGGTACTTTTTTTATTTTTTTTAAGTATCAGAAAATGAACATATGGGAACAAAAATTGGCGGCTGTATTTCTATATATTGATCAAATCATCATGTACAGAATTGCAATGTATGATAAATTGTGGATTTTCATGGCGCTTTTGTATTGGCACTATGATTAACCCTGTGTCACGTTGTCACGTGACGTCATGGTGTCAATACATGTTGTCAAGTAATGTCACGTGACCTCGTGACGTCACGTGACTCACGGTGTCAACTCGATTTAACTTGAGGAAGTCACTAGATGTATTAACCTTGTTGACAGCGTGACGTAACATGACATCACGATTTTGTACCGAGTGACGGGACACTGTGACGTAAGCGATTTTCAAAACCTTTAGTCGAGTGCTCGGGTTTATGACAGTCAGCATCGCCAAACATTCGGATAACGGCTCATGTCAATTAAATATGATAATAACCCAATTCTAACAATATCTGAAGCTCAGCCCAAGCTTTTGCTTTCCAAACCCTAGCCGCCTAGGGCATGACTATGATGAACACTGACGGTATATAATTAGCGTCAGATCACGTGGCCGCTTGTTCAAATGGCGAGTTGAGGAGGGAATCGACAGCTGTCTCTTTCCTCTATTTTTTCTGCATCTGCTATTACGCGGAGGAGGAAACTAACGAATGTTTTCGCAAGCTATCAACGTCAGGGGTTACTTCTTAACAATATTTATTGAAAGTGCAAAAATATGTTTCAAGACCAATTTTATATCATTGAGGCACCTAAACATTTTTTTCGTTGTTGCTGAACTGCATCCGAAAGATGTCCCCGAGAATAGAAGTATTGAAATGACTAAATGCGACTTATTAATATGACGTTACATAAAGCTTTATGTGTGTACAGAAGGAATACATAAAAAAAAAGATTTTAGTGACCTCAGAGGGACAGCCGTACGTTGGCAGTCGCTGTAAGTCTCACACGAGCGTCGTTCTCAAGTTATTGCCCAAGTTTCGACCCCTCTGTATTTTGCTTAAAGGAGCTATAAGAAAATTTCCATACACCACTTAATACTACTGAGGATCACTGCCTAACGTTAATAATTGATTAAACTTGGCTTTGCTGATTTTTCTAGGCAATGGCAGTCGTCAAAACAATTAGAAAAATATGAGCATCGTTCATCCCCTCAACTCGGAGCCAGAAGCGGTCACGTGGCCTGGTGCCTATCTTATGCCGCCAATTAACGTTAAAAGAATTCGGCTAATCTCATCACAGCAGTAGTTGGACACGAGCCGCTACCCAAGTGTCCGCAGAGCAGACTTGTACCGTACGCATTACAAGTAATCAAATTACTTGTAATCGATTACTTTTTGGAGTAATTTTGTAATCAGTTGATTACTTTGATTAGGCAGTAATCACACGAGTAATCTGATTACTTTTTGAAGTAATAAAAATTACTTCTAACCGTTACTATTTTTCCACGGTACCCCCCCCCCCTCGCACACACCTTTTTTTTTCCTGAAATGACAAAATAAAATTTGCTTCTTTTTTCGAACAGAAAAAAAAAAGATTTTTGCGGATCTGTAGGAGATGAGGTGAACCCCTTTGTATATATAGTTTTTGTGAAATGTCCGTTTTTTTTTCGTTTTTTTTTTCTAGTTGGGATTGGGAAGCCTCAGGAAAGCCCCAGGGTGTGACAAAGGCCATTCAGGGCGAAGTTTGAGGGAGCAGAATGTAGCTTTGTAAGTCCTTCGTTCAAACTAGCCCCCTCACCCACACACACATAGAAATAAAATAAAAAATTTCGCTTACGGTACCTACTCGGACCTCATAGGAGATCCAGAACCGAAGAATGTCTAAAGCGGATGCAAAATATAACAAAGCCAGTTCAAATACACGTCAAGATCCCGTATTTCCCCTACGTGGTCTTTGTGACAAGCAAGGTTTTGAGGTTGGAAGTAGTTCATTGTTACGAGCGCTAAAGATGTAAGTCTTCACACTATAAAGTAATCGGAAAAGTTACGGTTACTTCTTAAAGTAATGTCCAATTACTTTTGCTGTTGGGTAATCAAGTAATCTAATCGAATACTTTTTAGCCAAGAGTAATAGTAATTGTAATCGATTACTTTTTTTAGTAACGTGTACAAGACTGCCGCAGAGGCATTGATTGTTACGAGCCGATGTATAGTGCTCACGCAGTTCTCTTGTCCAATCCATGAGCCGCGCTCGACTGTCGTTAGGCGGGTGTTTTTGATCCCACAATTACGATATCAATCTTTGCGAAGGCAAGACTAAAAGAAATAGTCTCAATTTATCCTCGCAATTTCACCGCGACAAAGAAGTGTCTGAATCAGTGGCGGCCTGTGCGAGTATACTTGGGCCTGACTAGGACCAGTACGCCTCGAAAAATTCATGAACATTCCAACCCGACATTGTTTTAGGACCCCTTTAAACTTCATGGGGCGCGAAATAAAAGCAATGAAGGGTTGCTGTTAAAAAGTGACAAATAAAATTGTTGAATTAGCACACACAAACGGAGGAGGCAATTCTTCAGGAATACTTTCAGCCTTTCCACTCTGGCGAAGAAGGAAGACCAGCGAAGCTGTACTATGGTGGGAATAAAGTAATGGCCGGCGGCAAGTCGGCAAGCCAGACGGGAAAGGCTGGAGAGGTTGCCGCCATCTATAAGCAACGGCAGCAACCAGACAACCGGCCAGCCGTTTGTCTGGTTGCCGTCGTCATGTATAGATGGCGGTAGCTGTCCAAAGTGTAGTGTCATCATTTGTTTGCTGACGGACACGATACTGGGGAAACTAGCCTTTAGCAGCTCCGCTGTAAAAAGAAGTGTGTGTGTGTGCGCGTGTGTGGGGAGGGGAGGCGGGGTTAGTTTTAAAAATATACTGTGTTGTAAAGGCTCCTCTTCCCCACATCTTTGGCACAGACCACAAAGCGTTACCCCGGAAACTACTTCGTTTGCGAAAACGCTTTTGCCAAAAAAAAGCACGTTTTTGTCGTGCCAGACGTTCGCGCCGTTCCTCACGACGATGCACTAAGAATAATAATACGTGCCTTTCAAATACTTGGCTTTCAATGAGCTTGAACCTCCTGCAGCATGCAATTAGCACCATCAAATTCGATTTTCGCAGCAAGCAGAAATCACAATGACTAGCAGCCTATAGTGTGATGACGTCACGTGCATACCATGGTAAACAGTTAAGCTTTCTGGTGAAATGTGATGTTCGCAACACTAGCAATAGATGTCCTTATTGTAAAGTTGTGCAGTATTTATAGCAGGCTCGCGATGATATACGGCAGCATAGAGAAATGTTAGAGCGCATAAGTATTCAAGCATAGTGTTGTAAAGTGAGGGCCCAAAAACAAGTGCAGGTAAAACCGAATATAACATTAGCCTCCCGAGGCAGTATTTAGCGAAGATTCGAGCTCATGCAAGCTGATGAAATGTGATTTATACTAAGATTTTAGGAATATTCGTCTGTCCTTTGCGCTATTTATGTAAAATTATGAATTTCATTGCATGCATCTTTACGCATCTCTTTTTGCAGTAAGGCGTTCTGTAAGGGATTATTTAGAAAAATAACATTAATTATCGCTCTCTTTTTGAACATTTCGTGCATTTGACTTCCAATCTATCATGTGAGCACAGAGTCCTTTTTGGCATACCCTGCAAGCCGATGTTTCACACTGCCAATCAGCAAACAGAAAAACACTTTTACCCAGACTCCACAGCTAGCGTAGTTTCGAGTATCGTCCTTCCGCGTCGGTCCTAAGCGGTTATGTGAACTTTATAAAGTAAAATTTAGTGATCATTATAAAAATATATTTGATTACTAACTGAATATTTGACAACATAAATTAAGGGCCGACCACCCTAAAGCAATGCCCCCCAAATTATCTGAAAGGTTCTCTGCAAATCTTTTCCGGCGTTTTTATCCTCGACAGGCACGTTTTAAGTGAACGGGATGGCGCCTTACACACATTCCTGATTTTGAAGCTAATTTAAAGAACTATGTGTTCCTCACACATAGAACTTCTCAAACATATAGAAGTCTGTTATTGCCTCTTTTACGTGGTGAACATTATTTAATGTGTCTGTGTGCTGGACAAAAACAAAGTAAACAGTGGCGCGCGGCGGAACTATGACGATTACGAACGCAAACCGTCAGAAAGTGTCCAATTAAGTAGCTGCCATGTCGAGTAGAACGTGAAATACTATTAAAAAATATACGAATCCAAGTTTGTGAAATACTACTTCGTTTTACTTAACAAAAAAGAATCTTGGAGGACGCTTAAGCCTCGCCTTTAAAAGTGGAACGCGATAGCGTTAACGGGTCTCGTTTGCACCGCATTCGCTTTTGCCGCGTAAGCGTGCCTCGCGTGGCCTAGTCAAAAGTGCCTGACTCGCAACCGAAGGGTCGTGGGCTCGAATCCCGCCTAAAATTCTTATTTTTTTTTCTTTAAGGCAAAGGAATTATTTTAAAAAGTGAAATCAATTGAGACATACGGCGACCTTTAATACGCATTACATGTCATATTTTAATCACTCTCATTCCACACGTGATTTCACGTTTCACGTGAGCCTTGTGGGTTGTTTGAAATTCTTGCGCGAGGGCATGTAGCTCTGACGTCATAACCCTATCGACCAATCAGGCTTTTTCAATCACGCCACCGACATCGGCTTTTCTGCGACATGAGCTCCTTAACGCTATGGCGTTAAAATCATCAATTAGCAAGGGTGATGCTCATTTGAAAATTAAATTGGCCGGCATCTTGTCAAGAGATAAACCTCCACAGCCAGGCTATGCCAGCTTGTCCTGTATAAGAAAATGTTCACTTGGGCAAGCGCTATTTTGGGCCAGATTCAATCTGAGTGCGAAGGTGTGTATAGATTAGAGTGAACAATTGCGATTACTCCTTGATGCATGATTAGTCGCATGCATGCGGTGCTGAGTGCAAACAATGTTTGGTTAGAACAACAAGCATTTTGATTTCCGCTCGGTGTTTCTATAAAAAACAGACTGAAAGGAATTATCCTAAAACTTTCGTGACATTTTGAAAATTTCATTGTTTTAAGCTCAGTTGTGTCGTCATCATATACATATGTATTGTGAAGCGTATTCCGTAAACCATATTTCATGATATATATGGCCACGAGGTTCTCATTTCATAATTTTATGTGATGTAATTAATTCCTTAGTTCAAGGACACAATCATGATTTCACTTTTAATACTGCGACACAAAGCTGTACCAATCACGGGTATTTTAGGCGACCTACCACACTTTGCGACAACATTTTATACCGTGTAAATATATCAGCTTGAACTTTAGAATTATACTTAAACACGAAGAAAGGACAAGAAAATACAGTATTGTTCTAAATTTCAAGCTGATCTATTTCGAGGTATGTACCAACAAGCTCAACTCTTTACTCTTGTACTTAAACATTTTGATTCAGGTAAACTATATGTTACTGGTAAACAAAGGGATGTTGAGTCGTATTAACACGACGCGACATACGTTAATGTAGATTTTCTTCTACTCTTGCGTCGAAATTAAATAACTTAATTTCATATTTCTGGTACCTAAAAAACAAAAGTAAATTGCACGGACGATCGAAGAAACTGTAAGTAGATCGTTTCACGGCGTAAATAGTGTATATTGCCAGAACAACGCGGAAAATGTATTCTCAATTTAGCGGTTCAAACCGGTTCGAACCGGTTCGAACCGGTTTGAACCGTTATTTTTTGGTCCCCGGAACTGAACCGGAACCGAACCGAAAGCCGTGAACCCGAACCCGAACCGAACCGATAAAAATTTCGGTTCGACACCCTGTTTACAACGTCGTTCTTCAACCAAGCAAACGTTTTGTGCATCTGATAGGTAATCATTGGTCGCCTGTACCTTGAAAAGCTTTTTCGTTCCTCATCAATGAAAATGTAATAAAAACGGCAGTCGAGTGTAAGACATTCGTTTTAGAAAGTACGTGTTGAACGGCGACGCTGACTGCAAGCCAGATGATATTTTTTCGTTTACTTTCGATCGCTTTTCAGTTCGGACTCCGAAATTAAAAGTCGAAAACTACGAAATAATATACAAAAACCTGTTTACGGTTGACGGCAAAAATATGTTTAGAAGTATGTTTCATGTCTTCTGAAGCGACGCTATGTACGTCAAAATAATTATTAAAATTATTTTTAAAGTGGACGTCAAAATAGTCACTGCCTTTGCTATAGTCAGTTGCGGACAGAGAACCCCATTTGAAGACGTGCTTGGTCTGTCTATTTTCAGTGAATAAGAACTAATGAAAAAATCGCTCGGTACGCTTGTTCACGAGAGGAGAATTCCGACACGGCAGTTTCTGCGTCTAAAACTGATATTCACATAACTGTGCTTTCAGTAAAAACTTTAAGAACATTACAAAAAGCAGGATAGTTGAGAAAAAAAAAACTTTTTCTGGGAATAAAGTGCCGTCTATGGCGGACGTCAGGGGTTGGGGAAAAGATACTCATTAACTAATTATGTTACTAAATGTACACAATATTTTTTATTTATTGAAAACAAAACGTATCGTTCCCAAGAGAAACGATCTGTGCACCATTGAAAACCACATCAACCTATTTTGGATTGATACATAAGGTACAGTATTTATGGCGTCCCCCCCCCTCCTCCCCAAAAGTAGCTACATTTAGACATACTTTCAGGTTTTCGTTTTCTACTGGAGCGCAACAATTAGCGCCAACGGTTCGGCCGTCTCCTGAGCAAGGCGCGACGCTACCGCCTCGCCTCCCTCGTAGAATGGAAGTCTCTATGGCACAGGTATGTTTCTCTTTGGCCACCATTTCGATAGGGAACCGAAACAAATACGCGTCCCCATTAGGCTTCTTTTTTCTTTCTTTAACACAATATAATTTTGTATCTGCCTTACATAATTCAAAAAGTACTTGATTTAGTCGTTTTAAATTATGCTCAACAGGATTCTAATTGGAGCAGTATGTTTATCTTCACCAATGGCAAAGGTTGCCTAGTAAATTTTAATGAAATATTAAGCTTATTATCATGTTTTTTAGCAATTACTTACGTTCATCGTGGCTAGCAGTTTGTTCCCGGAAAGTTTATTTTTTCCTCAACACTTTAAGTTTCAGGATTTTTTAAAGCTTCCGCTCAAACACCCGTATACATTTTAAGGCACACAAGCAACATCGCACCCAAGGCCTTTCCCCAACCTGCCTTCCCACGTTGATGCATTTTCTAATACAGCTGAAGAAGCTCAGCCTCCAGGCGAACTTTCTACCTTCGATAACACTTCGGCAGAACGCGAGCGCGCGCAGCCAAAGACAGATGGAGGGCAACGAACCTGTGCTGGAGGCGGAGCGTTTGCACTTATACTGTCACAGGCTAATAAGAAAATTATCACAGTTTTTCGCTTTACAAACATTTTCCATTATAAAAGTCCAGCCATCGGATAGCCGGGAAAACATGCTTTTGGTGTAAATCTTTGCAAAATTTGAGGAGCGTGCACTTCCATTGAGCACACGCGTCGTTGCCGTTGTAACGATTGCAGACGGACGTAATTTTTGTGCGGAAGAACACGGGGTTGTGGGTAATTCACGCGGATGCTTGGGCAATTTCGTTTTGCTTTTCAACGGGCAAAACGAGAAGAAACGTCGACTTAACGCAGATGCCTGATTTTCTTCGGCGCCTAATATTTGGTGTGGTACACACACAAAAAAACACACAAATAAACATGGCTTTTAATTTATACCTTGGACTAAGAGTTCTTGAGAAATATAAGTTTAAGGCACCGATGGCGCCAAAAACAGTACATTTATTCGTTATTCTTTTATTACGACCAAAACAAAATGATGTGGCAGATTGAAAGTATTCCGATGCTCTTTGTGAAACCGTCAAAGTTCTGTTTGTTTGTTCCTCGAAAGTACCGAGGAATGTAACGTGGAAGAAATTTTTCAGGAAGCAAGAAAAGTCATAAATAATTTTTTACGAAAGTATTTACCGGGCAAATTATTAACATTAAAGCCTGAGTAACCTTCAATCGTAGTATAATATACTACCAAGCAACAGGTACAAATATTTCAATTATTACTATGAGGGGAATCACCGCAACGTCAGAATCTCCGGAACAGCGCGTGCTCTGATCACGGGCAAGTGGATTTAATTAACATTAGTGGAATGCGCCGGCGAAACACAAACCGATCGCTCGTTCTGATAGTAAATTTTCAATTTATCTACATATTTCTACCACGTAGGTTTTTGAGGTAACAAAGCATGTCAGGTACAATATAAACGTAACTGAAAGATGGCGGGGTAGCCAAGAAGGGACAGCTCTTGTCCCGCAACGACGTAGAGGAGCTCGTTGCGTGTCTGCCTTACCAAGACAGCGTCGCGGAAAAGGTGCCGAGAAGCTTCAGGGATTGTTTCCCCGGTTCGAAAAGTTCCTTGGCACGCGGCTTGCCAAGGACAGCTGGGAAGCGTTTAGGGACTCTATGCACTTCTGGCATAGGAGTCCCTATGCGAGAAGCGCATAGGGACTCCGGAAGTAGATCTTGAGTAGGAGGCTGAAGTCGAGCATTTTGTTTTTATATATTTTATTATAGGAAATAAGGGTTGGAGCCGAATTTCTCTTGTTTTATTTTTACTTATTCTTTATAAAAAAATAAAATATTATTTGCTTGAAGTTCCTTGCTTAGCATGTACAATCACTTTTCCTTCCTACTTTATAGCAACAGTAGGGAGTTTCAGTGGCTCGTACGCAAGAGCCTTGCGTACGCAATGCAATTACGAGTCGGAAATGCACACGCATAAAACGCAATATTGCGTTTTATGCGTGCACCTTCCGACCCTCAAAGCTTTTACGTACGATCAACTAAAACTTTCTAATATCGCATAAACGCTTAGACATAGTGCTTCAGGCAATTTCAAAATCTCTACAAGGATATCACAGCTACAGCAAACTAGAGTTTGCGGAGAACCACGTTTATTATTCTTCAAATTTTTACCCAGAAAGACATCCACGATATGAAATGAACAAGTAAGCCAAGAGAATTTCATATATACAATGACATCTTAATACATATTTAGAAAATGTGCACAAAAGCGTAATGAAGGAAACAGATCCATATATAGGTCCCAAGGCCATGTGTGTTGATCGTCTCAAGGAAGACCAAGGTCGCCGTTCGCTCAGCACTCCTGGAGACAAATTCCTTGATGATGTCGTCCAGGTTGAGCTCGGCGGTTCTTTCTTTTTGAATGTGAAAAATAAGGAGGTGCGTTAGTCTTCCCAGACTCATGCATATGCGTAGATACGTTTTATTTCGGCCTAAGACACTAAACGAACGCTCCCCGAAGCGACAGATGCAGGCACTGAATGAAGAAGTTCCGTATATTTTACGACTTTGTCCAGGAGGTCACGATTTCATCGGATTTCCTGTAGTTTCTTCAATATGGCGTCAATTGTGAGGGAATCAATGTTGCATAAAAGAGCCGGCAAAAGTAAAAGCTGCGCAGAGGGTCGGACCAGATCGAAATCACATGCATGAAGTCCTGGGGCCTCTTGTTGTGAACTGTCCTCCCCCGGCGGCGTTAATCAAGGTGCTTTCTAGTTTTACCAGCTGCTTTGTACCAGGCTGTTCAAACCGCCGTTGAGTTTCACTCATAATGCAGTCTGCAGCAGCAACGTACTCCTTACGTAACGCTGCCTTGCGATCAAGTACAACTGGCGGAGAAGGTGTGTCGCTCATTTCAGACCTTTTTTCGGTTTTGTCGGCCTTGCGGTGCGAGGGTCCTTCAAACCTAGCCGCATTGCAGTTGACGTCGTGCAGCCCCACAACTCTTCAAACGCGTGTTCAGACCGCAGACGGGACATTGCCTCGCATAGAGTCTCTGCAGCCTCTTTGATGCCTGCAGCGCGAAACGTTGAACGTTGTAGCACCTTTGCAAGTGCTTTGCATGGGCCGAACAAAGCTATAGAAATGTTTATTTCGAGCAGCGTTTCAAGTATTTTCAAAAGTCTCTCATATTGCCGCGAGCGCAGCTGACTCAGTAGGCAGCGCGCTCGTGGCCTAGTCGGTTATCGCGCCTGCCTGCCACGCAGAAAGCCCAGGGTTCGATCCCTGGGAGCGCCGCGTCTTTTATTTATTCTTCCAATTTAGATTTCTGGTAATTTCGAGAACCGTGTTGCTCGTTCTAGGTTAGAATGTTCTGCGCGCCGAATGTTCCAGGCCGAATGTTCCAGAAGCCCACGCGTGCACAAAAGGGGCTCCGCGGAACCAGCCGGACTCAGTCTCGCCCAAGCGTTCGATTCTGCTGCTACGCCGACTTCGACGCCCGCGACGCTCTGTTGTTCTCTTCTGTTTCCTTTTTGTTTTGGGCACAAGTTCGCCCCCATTAAACGTTTCAGTTTCCTCAGTTATTCCTTGTTTGTCACCTCGTCATTCGTGACATTTTGGTGGAGGTGCGGGGTACCGCATGCCCCTGCCGCGTACCCCTCCGAGGGCCCGCAGTGCAAGTCCGACGCCAAGCCCAGGAAGAACCAACGAAGGCACTACCGAGATCCGGTTCAGTCGTCGCACCCAAGGCCTACACCCGGAATTCGGACCTCTGCCACCCAGGACCAGGCAGCCAACGAGGCCGACGATGGCCAACCAGTCGCCGACCCCCGCCGCTCCTGCCGTCGTCTACCTGCCCGCCGCTCCCCGTACGCCGACTCCCTTCCACGGCGAGATCCACGAGGATGTCGAAGACTGGATCAAGCACTACGAGCGTGTGGCGCGCCACAACGGATGGACTGCGGAGCAGTGCCTCCAGAACCTCTACTATTCGCTGGAGGGTACTGCGAGGCATTGGTTCGAAAACCACGAGGCTTCGCTCACTTCGTGGGACATCTGCGTCACCCAGTTGAAGCGAACCTTCTCGAACCAACACCGGCGACAGAATGCGGAGGACCTGCTCCAGACGCGGACACAAGCCCCCGACGAAAGTGTGACCAGCTACGTTGAAGACGTGCTACGACTCTGTACACGCGCCGACCCGCAAGCCACCGAGGAGAAGAAGTTGCGCTTCCTCATGAGGGGCGTCAAGAGCGAAATCTTCGGTGGCCTTGTCCGCAGCCCCCGACGACGGTAGACGGCTTCGTGGCCGAGGCGACCAACATCGAGCGAGCGCTGTCGGCCAGGGCTGTGCACTATCAACGACTCGCCGGTGTGTCAACGGCTCCGGCTGTCTCGCCCCCTCGCTCCGATGTCGATGGTGTCGGCATCGAACACCTGCGGCAGATAATCCGGGACGTCGTCCGGGAGGAGATCAAGAAGCTTCTACCTGCTGCCGCAAGCCCAGCTCCGCCCTCAATCGCCGAGATTGTCAGGGAAGAAGTACATCAGGCGCTGCAGCCAGAAGTTCTCGTCAGCGCCACTCCCGAACCGCCCACGCTGAGTTACGCCGCAGCTACCCGACGACCACCGCCCCCAGCTCACCAGTATACGGCGCCACCCCGACGTGAGCCTCCAGCGCCACAGTATTCCCGACGCCAAGAAGATCGGGCGCACGTCCGCCCAGAACAAGCTGCGCCGCGAAAGACCGACGTGTGGAGGACGGCCGATCGACGCCCGTTGTGCTATCACTGCGGAGAAGCCGACCACATCTACCGACGATGCCCCTACCGCCAGCTGGGCCTACGAGGGTATGCGCCCAACGACCCTCGACCACGTCTCGGAGAGCGACCTCGGGACATCGAGGACTACCTCCGCCGCTCTTCATCTCCTGAGTCGTCTCCCCGCCGAGGATTCCGTTCACCGTCTCCCCGCCGCTCGCCATCGCCCTTCCGCCGGTCTCGCCGAGACAGCCTGTCACCCATCGCTTCCCGTCGGGAAAACTAGGCGCGGCAATGCCGGGAGGTGGTGTTGCCGAAGACGAACGATGCCAAGATCCTCCAAGATCGTCGGAGCTCTCCCACTCTAACGCCGCAACGCCCCGAAACGACGTTTCTGTAACAGTGTCGAATAACCTCAACGTTATCATCGACGGCCACGACGCGACGGCACTCGTCGACACCGGAGCAGACTACTCCGTTTTGAGTGGGAGACTCTCTCGTCGCCTTCGGAAAGTTATGACGTCGTGGGACGGACCACAGATACGAACCGCCGGTGGACATCTCATCACGCCTGTCGGCAGGTGCACTGCTCGCGTTGAGATCCACGGTGAAACCTGCCCTGTCAAGTTCGTCATTCTGCAAGACTGTTCGAGGGACGTCATTCTCGGAATGGACTTCTTGTGCGAATACGGCGCCATCATCGACCTTGCGGAGAACAGGCTGACGCTTCGGAAACCTGTCCCATCGGCAGAAAATCCCAAAGCGACGTTAGCTGCAGTGCGAGTCCTTGCCAGCCATGTAAACCTGCCGCCGCTGTCGAGTGTCTTTGTACCCGTCGGGACCGAGGAAGCCACCTGCGGTGTAGCACTGTTGGAAGGAAGCGTCCAACTTCTCGTTGGACGAGGGATTGGCATTGCAAGAGGCGTAACCGAGATCCAGGACGGGCGTACCGTAGCCCTTGTCACCAACTTCCGGCAAGAGTCGCAGCACCTTACAAAGGGTACAGCTGTGGGCTTCGTCGAGGAAATTCCGGACTCAGCCGCGATCGCCGTTATCTCAGAAGACGCCTCTCCGACAGCAGCACAAGAGAACCACGCCATCAGAGCTCGACATCGACCCATCCCTCCCAGCCCCACAACGACGACAACTCAGTGACCTTCTCGCCGAGTTCAGTGAGTGCTTCTCCACGTCGTCGAAGGTGCGCCAAACGACGGTTGCGAAACATCGAATAATCACTGATGACGACGCTCTCCCTGTGCATCGGCCACCGTACCGAGTCTCCGTGAAAGAAAGGGAAGTTATCCAGAAGCAAGTTCAGGAAATGCTTGATGACGACATCGTCCAGCCCTCAAACAGTCCGTGGGCTTCCCCAGTAGTCCTAGTGAAGAAATGAGACGGAACCCTGAGGTTCTGCGTGGACTACCGCCGGCTGAATGCAGTAACAAAGAAGGACGTCTATCCGCGGCCCCGCATCGACGACACCCTGGACCGGCTGCGCCACGCCCGATACTTTTCGTCGATGGACTTGAAGAGCGGGTACTGGCAGATTGAGGTCGACGAACGAGATCGTGAGAAGACGGCCTTCGTCACACCGGACGGACTGTATGAATTTAAAGTGATGCCGTTCGGGCTGTGCACAGCGCCGGCAACCTTCCAGCGTGTTATGGACACCGTCCTTCCCGGCTTGAAATGGCAGAGCTGTCTCGTCTACCTCGACGACGTTGTCGTGTTCGCAACCGAATTCGACGAGCACCTGAAACGACTCCGAGCCGTGCTACGGGCCTTCAAATCTGCTGGGCTGACACTCAAGCCTTCGAAGTGCCGGTTCGCCTATGGAGAGCTGAAATTCTTGGGCCACGTCGTGAGTGCTCAGGGTGTAAGCCCTGATCCTGCAAAGACGTCCGCTGTCGCCGAATTCCCCAAGCCATCGGACAAGAAGGCCGTCCGTAGATTCCTTGGGCTGTGCGCCTACTACAGACGTTTCGTGCGTGACTTTGCACAGATCTCTTCACCGCTGACGCATCTGACGAAGGACGACGTGCAGTTCCAGTGGGGAGAAGAGCAAGAACAAGCGTTCGACGAACTCAAGCGAAGGCTGCAGTCGCCCCCTATCCTCGGACATTTTGATCAGTCGGCGGAGACAGAAATACACACGGACGCCAGCAATACCGGTCTCGGTGCGGTGCTCGTTCAGCGACAAGAAGGGGCAGAGAGAGTAATTGCTTGCGCAAGCCGGGCGCTGTCTAAGGCAGAACAAAATTATTCAACGACCGACAAAGAATGCCTTGCTGTCGTCTGGGCGATAACCAAGTTCCGTCCGTACTTGTACGGTATCCCGTTCCGCGTGGTCACAGACCACCACGCCCTCTGCTGGCTCGCGAACCTCAAGGACCCGTCAGGACGCCTCGCTCGCTGGAGTCTGCGACTGCAAGAATTCGACGTAACCATTGTGCACAAGTCTGGCCGCAAGCATAATGACGCCGACTGCTTGTCTAGGGCCCCAGTCGAACCTCCTCCTGACAGCACCGACGACGACGATGACGCTCGTTTTCTCGGAGCAGTTACAGATATCGACATGGGAGCACTTCAACGAGACGACCCGGAGCTTCGCGCCGTGATCGACCACCTCGAAGGTCAAGGAAGTTCCGTTCCGCGAGTCCTGGCCCGAGACTTGTCAAGCTTCGTTCTGCGGCGAGGTGTGCTCTTCAAGAAGAACTTCGGAACCAGCAGCCCTGCCTGGCTGCTGGTTGTGCCTGCCAGCCTGCGAGAAGAAATCTTTCAAGCATGCCACGACGACCCGACGGCTGGACACCTTGGCTACAGCAGGACGCTCGCCCGGATTCGTGACAAGTACTACTGGCCAAGACTCCCGAAAACCGTCCATCTGTACACACGGTCGTGCCATGAGTGCCAACAACGTAAGAAGCCTCCGACAAAGCCAGCAGGACTCTTGCAGCCGATATCTGCCCCGACTACGCCCTTCCAGCAGGTCGGAATGGATTTGCTCGGGCCGTTCCCAACATCGACGCAAGGGAACCGGTGGATTATCGTCGCGACCGATTATCTTACACGATACGCCGAGACGAAAGCCCTTCCATCGGGAACAGCGGTGGAAGTCGCTAAGTTTTTCGTCGAGTCCATTCTCCTTCGACACGGCGCACCTGAAGTGCTGATCACAGATCGAGGGTCATCTTTCCTGGCACAGCTGACTCAAGAGGTACTTCGGCTCAGTCACACCAGCCATCGACGAACCACCGCTTATCACCCGCAGACCAACGGGCTAACAGAGCGGCTCAATAAGACCATCGCCGACATGATCTCCATGTACGTCGACGTGGAGCACAAGACGTGGGACGAAGTGTTGCCGTACGTTACATTTGCGTACAACACAGCGGTACAAGAAACCACAGGAATGACGCCGTTCCAACTGGTACATGGCCGGACGGTTACCACAATGCTGGACGCCATGCTGCCTCACGTGCCAACCGACGATGGCAACGACGACGCTCAACTGATCTCTCAACGCGCGGAGGAAGCTCGTCAACTGGCAAGAATCAAGATTCAAGAGCAACAGCGAGTCGACGCACGCCGGTATAACCTTCGTCGCAGGGACGTCCGCTTCCAACCCGGGGACCGGGTATGGGTGTGGACACCGATTCGGCGCCGCGGTCTCAGCGAGAAGCTTCTCAAGCGCTATTTCGGACCCTACAAAATCATCCGACGCCTCGGCGATCTGAACTACGAAGTTCTACCCGACGGAACGCGCCCATCTGCAAGACGCCAGCCACGACCCGAGGTGGTGCACGTCGTCCGGCTCAAGCCGTATTACGAACGGTAGAACTTTGGACTCTCGTCAAAGAGTGAACTGGGAACTGGGAACTGGGAACTGTGGCTCGCGACTCTGCTATCTTTTTGTTGTGTATTTGTGTTTTACCTTTGTGCTGCATCGGGACGATGCACTTTTTTAAAGGGGGGGGATAATGCCGCGAGCGCAGCTGACTCAGTAGGCAGCGCGCTCGTGGCCTCAGTGGTTATCGCGCGTGCCTGCCACGCAGAAAGCCCAGGGTTCGATCCCTGGGAGCGCCGCGTCTTTTATTTATTCTTCCAATTTAGATTTCTGGTAATTTCGAGAACCGTGTTGCTCGTTCTAGGTTAGAATGTTCTGCGCGCCGAATGTTCCAGTCCGAAGTTCAAGCCCACGCGTGCACAAAAGGGGCTCCGCGGAACCAGCCGGACTCAGTCTCGCCCAAGCGTTCGACTCTGCTGCTACGCCGACTTCGACGCCCGCGACGCTCTGTTGTTCTCTTCTGTTTCCTTTTTGTTTTGGGCACAAGTTCGCCCCCATTAAACGTTTCAGTTTCCTCAGCTATTCCTTGTTTGTCACCTCGTCATTCGTGACAATATCCCTTCAAAATGGTCTTGCTGTTGTCTGCAATTGAATATTATTCTTGTAGCATCTCGTTCAGTGTCTCCTGAACTCTAGCATAGTCTTCAGTGAAGCTTTTCATTGACTTCATTCTTACAGTTCACATTGTTGGGCAAAGCGCAAGAAGGTTATTTGGCGTTGATCCGGCCTCTTCAGTTGCCTTGCGGACTGGAGGAATTACAATAATAATATAATAATAATAAATTGTTTTATTTTTCTCGTGCCCACAAACAACCTCTCGGTTTACAGTGTGGTGCACTAAACAAACATGGTGTAAAACCTTAAAATACAGGAAACAACAAAGTAAAATCAATAAAAGTCATGCAACATTATCAGAATTCAAAAATTGATTATTGATTAGTTCACAGACATGCAGTCACGTAGATTGGATATTAACTCCTGAGTGGATAAAAATATGTCGAGGTTAAATTTGTTTGAATCAAATGCAATTTGTAACCTTGACAATGGGATTACAGTGGACAAGCAAGAGGGATAAAAAGTTTAAATGTTTCGGCTCGGGCGAGAGGGAACATGAAACTCAAGAGATTGTAATAAAGCCGCTGAATTTACCCTGCAATGAACAAATTTGTGAAGGAATAAACAATCTCTGTACTGCCTTCTCAAGGCCAATTTATGCAGCGAAAATATACGAAGCAATGTTTCGTAGTGATAAAAACATCTCCTTCCAATGTAGCGGTCATATAAAATTCTTATCATTCGCTTTTGCACATTTTCAGTAGCTAGCTCTTGCGACAGAGTCAGTGAATTCCAAATGACTGAGGCAAATTCCAGTCGCGATCGAACTAGGGACTTAAATAAGAGTAGCAAGCAACGGGGAGTTGAAAATTGACGACAAATTCTTGAAATCATTCCCAACGTCCTCAAAGCTGCATTTACTGTAACGAAGATATGATTGTTGAAAGAAAGTGAGCTGTCAATATGCACTACAAGGTCCCTGATAAAGGAGACTGGAGGAACTAATAAGCCATCCAAGTAATATTCAAAACAAATAACATCACGCTTCCTGGATAACACCATTGATTTGGATTTCAAAGGGTTAAGCAACAAGCTGTTTTCTAAACACCAACTCGAAACACGACTTAGATCAGCCTGGAGAAGAGAGCAGTCGGATAGTGACTTCACACTTAAAAATAACTGAACATCGTCAGCAAACAGAAGAATGTTAGCATTGCTAACAGAATAAGCAATGTCATTTACAAACAAGAGGAACAGAAGCGGGACAAGAATTGAGCCCTGCGGCACACCAGACGTTGAAATAAACTGTTCGGAGTAGATGCCATTGGCACGAACAGAATTGCGACGATGACACAAGTAGCTCTGAAACCATCTACACAAATGCGGGCTAAAACCATGGGAGGCCAGCTTGCTCAACAATAAATCGTGCCTAACGCAGTCAAATGCTTTAGACATGTCTAGGTAGATGGCGTCAACTTGACCTCGACAAGTAACTATTGGTGCAGTGTAACTTAAAAGCGAACACAAATTGCACTCTACAGACCTACCTTTTAAAAAACCATGTTGTTCATCAGATATCATCGTGTTCAGGTAAAAATAAACACGCTTATGAACTACTTTCTCAAAAACCTTCGCAAATCCACATAATAATGACACCGGACGATAATTACTAACAAAACAAGAATCACCTCCTTTTAATACAGGGACAACAACCGCGAACTTCCAGAGCTCAGGAAAAAGTCCTGGTTTAAGTGATAACTTTAAAATATGACACAGAACCGGGCAAATATAGCACAGCAACCTTTGATAATAAAAGTGGGTATGCCATCAATACCCGTAGAAAATTTCGGTTTCGTTTGCTCTATTGCTTCAATTATATCATCAATGTCGACAGCAAAAGAAGACAAAAAGTCATCACGTTCTATACCCAAGGTATTAATATTACTTGATTGCTGAGGCAAATAGCAAGAGCTAAAAAAGTCAGCAAAACGATTTGCTACTTCAGCTGGTAAAGATTTGTATCCAGCGCCATCACGAAGGCAAATGTCCAAATTCTTTTCTCGAAGGTGTTGTTTCGCGTATCTCCAAAATTCTTTAGGATTTTTAGACAAACTACTTTCAAAGCGTGATGGCACGCGATTAACGTGTGCCATCACGCTTTCTTCGCATGGCCCAATAGTCAAAACCATTACTTCTGCAATGCCATTCGAACAGCCCAACTGTTATGTTGCCGGCTCGCGTCTCACATTCTATTCTCCCGCGAGGAGGCAAAACAGTAGTGGCGCGCCTTGGTCAATAGAAGCAGAAGGAATGACGCTGAGCCGCACTTCGGTAAAAAAAGAAAACTTAAAAACACGTTCAAGTTTGGCCTTTTCTATGCTGTAAAATGCAGCTCGTGCGTTATACTTCCGTAAAGTGATTTGACGCAGTGTTCTTGAGGATGTCCACGAAATTTCTAATTCAAATTATACCTTTGGTTTTGGAATAACATAATAAGCTTTAATTTCTCAAACATAATTAAGACATATTTGTACCGAACTTTATTAATTTTCCTAAATATGCATTTTGGCAGTGATAAATATAATATCAACCTTTTGATCTGATGGAGGCGTACATTTCCCAAGAGCAATATCGCCAGCGTTCCTCGAAACATCCTCTACCACCAGAAATGACCGCAGCACGAACGGCGCTTACCTTTTTTCGTCGCATGACGTTCCATCCACAGCAATTTCTTCAAAACATTTCGCCATCGCGCCAGAGTCAAATAGAGAGCAGCATTTGAGTGAGCAGAGTGGATCCATATTGATGTCCTGGTGTTTGAAAAGTACAAGTGAGCTTCAAAATCAAGTACACATTCAGCAATTTTTCAATGTCTATATTTCACGTACAGTTCCTAGAATCTCGAATGATTAATATATCATCATAAGAAAATACCTAATTTCCTGAGGAAGATCTTTTTTTAAAGAAGAGGTATAATTAAGGAACCGCCACTTTTAGTGGAACTTAGCTATAATTAAAATGTTAAATTAAAGTGTAAGTTATTCCGCCTTTATAAACATTTAAAAATACACTTACTTCATTCAGGCCTAACATGTTTAAAACAACAAGATAGGTCAACATTGCTATGTCTGTGAGGCAAGGAGTGGCAAGACGATTAAGGAGAGCGAACAGCTTTATTCCGCAAAAGCCGGGAGCGATCTGGCTGCGCGTATGCGCGTATGACGGTGCCCTTTTAGATAGAGCGCCCTGTGACGTCATTACTACGCGTACTGCTGATTGCAACGGCGACGGCCTCTAGCAAACATAATACGTCAAGCTCTGTCCGTATAGCGGCGGCCGTAATCCGTACTCGGCCTTTGAGCTTGGTTCAGAAATCCATCGACCGTGGTGAGAAAGCCTACTCAAAAGACTTTCCAGTAAGACTGTTCGTTCTATTTCTCTATCTGCGCTAGATGCTTGGTTTCTAGCGCAAGCTTTCTATCCTTAATAACTGTGGTGTCTCGTGAGTACAGAGCACAGCCAAATCACAGCGAAAGGTTGCAGCGAGTTTGTGTAGGAGGCGAAGAATTTCCTGCAGATTTTGAGTATATTGCTATTACCGGCGCACGAGAGTGCGAGGGAAAGAAGTGCAGTACCCTCTAGCAATACATTGGTGCCTCGATTCCAGCCCCGGTTCGAAGGTGGCGATGAAACGTGGCGTTCTCGATGAAACAATGTTTATTAGAGTAGTGCTCTTAGGCGCCTGTTTGCGGGTTGAGCGGCGTCGGCGTCTGCGTCGGCGTCAACGTAACCACGCGTTTCATTATGGGACGTTTCTGATATTAATGTCACTTGTGGCGTCATATGAAGTCACGCTAAATTTAACGTAACAATTTAGAGGGAAAAGTTTCTGCTGAATTTCGCGGAGAAATTTCCCCGCTATAATTAGCGGGCAAATTGACGTCACGTTACATCACCACCAATTCAGCTCCACTGCTAAATTTATCAGAAAACGTTCGCTGTTTCCCGCTAAATATAGCTGGAACGTTTTCCCGCTAAAGTGAGCTGGAATATGTTTGCCTAATTTAGCTGGAAATTTATCAATAATTTCCCGCTAAATGAGAGGGAGGAGGAGGGGAGGGTATGGAGGGGGAGCTGGGGCATTCCTTCCCTTGTGTACCCTTCTCTCCTCCTCCTCAAGAGCTGCGCTCTAATTCGGCGTTACAGAGAATTGTAAAGGTGTTTCATTTTTAGAGCGCAGCTCTGAAACGCGAAACACAAGCGCAACAAAAGTGTCCGATCCGACGTGCGAACTCTCGGAAAAATGGCTGCTTCAACTCTCCACTTGACAGTTGGAGACACACATGCTTCCAACGCGTAGTGGAGTCGTTCCGTTCAGCTCAGCCAAGTTTCGAGTATCCCCTCTACCGAATGGATGGATGGATGCTAATGGCCGTATTGATAAGGGGCCATAGCTCGCGCTACTCAGCCTAGAAACCTAAAATACTCCCCTCGTTCTTCATGCCTTTTCTGACTTTGAAGCAAACGCAATAGTTTTATTATATTCCATTTAAGTGTGGGTGTCTGAAGATTTTGCGTGAGGTTACTTTTCACGATGGACCGCCGCGGACCATAGGAAACATCTTAGCGAAGCGAGCACTGCGTACAAATCACGTGACTACGCACCCCGCGCATTGTAGTGTCTCTCCCGAAGTCACGTAACACTTACACGGCATTGGAATGGCTCGTAGCGTCCGCTGCTGTCCCTCGTGAGGTGGAACCGAGTATATTCGGGTTTTGACGGTCTTGATCGGTCCCAGGAGGCCGGCTTGCAATGGCACGGGAAATCAGCAGTTCGTTTTGTGCGCTCGGGAGAAATCTATTGCGTTCATTTCTTTCACAACGACGACTCGCATCGCGTGACTCACTGCGCACCGCCACATCCGCTTCCCCGGGTCACCAGCACCTCCTCGCCAGATCGGTCAGAAAGTCACGTGACAACATGACGTTCGCGCCATCCTCGCTGCCATTGGCTGCGGCCCTCGGAAAAACGACCTGGGATACGAGACAAGCAACAAGCCGCCATTGGAAGAGGCGCTACCTCCTTGGCGGGACGAGATGATAATGGATCATCGGCCTCTACCTCAAGTTCTCAACCAAGGGAAGAGGGCTAGAGCCGCAAGGATGCACGCGACATGGTGCGAAACCCATGCGTCGAACGAAGAAGTACGGTACACCGACGCCGCAAAGAACGGTGAGGAAGTGACATCGGCCTGGCATGACGCAAGGAGAGGAAGGACACAAACCGAATTACTACCGTCGGGCACGACGGTGAGAGAGGCCGAATTGAGGGCGATATTGGCGGCGGCCCAGGACATCGCAGGAAAGAGCGCGACGGCACCTCACGCCAGAATTTTTACAGACTCGCAAGCAGCGATTAACGCAACACGCAGCAGCAGACCAAAGGGCCGAACAATAAAAAGATCAAGAAAGTGGCGACGGAGCTTCGCATACGTGGCACCGACCTGCACATCACATGGCTTCCCGGGCATAGCAAAATCCCCGGGAATGAGAGGGCACACAGGGCCGCAGCGGAAGAAATATTTCACAGCTCCGCGACTGGCTCGACCACTCATTCTGAAACGAATACCACGGTAGACCCTGAGGAACAGGCTGAACTTGCCAAGCAGGCGAGGAAAGCCTACCTCAGAGGGTTGCTGCCGTCACAAGAAGACAACATACCAACGAGCTATACCAGATGGGAAGCTGTCCGAGTCCGACGGATCAGGACCGGAACAGTATTCACACCGGCCAAACAAGCGAGCTTCGGGCTCGTCGACCTCGAGGGCTCCAGATGCAAGGCCTGCACCGGGAACAACATCGCCACACTACGCCACCTCCTCTGGGACTGTGCAGGCCTGGAACGGCTGAGGAAGAAAGCGATCCAATCTCTTCGAGAAGAGGAAAGACCGGCGACGCTCGAGGAGTGGTCCCGACCCCAGGGAACACCGCAGCACAGGAAAGCAGTCCTCGATTCCCTGATGAGCTACATCAGGGAGACGGGGACCCATCATCATATTTAATTATTTTTTTCACATCATTCATTTGCTTTCCCCCTGAACCCCCAGGTCCCCCCTTCCTGTCTCAGGCCACCCCACCAAGACAGCCGAACCACTCATCTCATCAATAAACATAATTCAACAACAACAACAAGTTTTAAAGTCAGAAAAACCAAGAAGGACGAGGGAAGTATTTTAGTTTTCTAGGCTAGGTGGCGCGAGCTGCCGCTCGTTATAAATATAGCCATTAGCATCCATCCATCCATTGGGTAGAGGGATATCCGAAACTGGGCGGAGCTGAACGGAGCAACGCAACGACGCGTCGGAAACCATGAGTCGCGAACCGTCCTGTGCGGCGATTCCACTGATCTCAATGACAATTGCTGGATCGCGTTTGACCAGCACCGCCTATGGACGGGACTGCGGCCACGGTCGGCCATCTTTTTGGTAGAGTTATATCATCTCTAGCCATCATAGTGATATGGCGGACAGCGAAATGGCGGCAGGCTGCCATAAAATAGCCGTATATCTAGTACACTGTACCGTGGGTGACATTTCATGCTTGATTGAAGTTGTTCGACGAAGCAGATTTTTGAAACCCGGCGTGAACGGTAGCCTCGTCTTTGAGGACCCGGCGAAAGTTCTACGAAAGCGCAGCACCGGGGAAAGCAGCGCAGCTCGCATCGATAGCAGACTACGTACCGGCGTCTGCTTTCGATGCTTTTTTCGATGCGACTTTCGATGCGTGCTGTGCTGTTTTTCCCCAGTGCTGCGCGATTTCGTAAAATTTTCACCGGGTCCTCAAAGATCGGGCTACCGTACACGCCGGGTTTTAAAAACATGTTTTGTGAAACAATTTCAATCAATCACGAAATATCACCCACGCTATTTTGATGCCAGCCTGCCACCACAACTGCCAAAACGCCGTCTGCCATGGATGGATGATGGTGGCTGCCAGGTGGCTTCAGCAGCTGTATCTTGGCTAGAGGTGATATAACTCTACCAAAAGATGGCCGCCAGTGACCGCATTCGCGGAGCGGGCAAACGCGATCCAGCAATTGTCATTGAGATCAGTGGGCGATTCGGAGCAGCCATCTTCCTGACAGTTCGCACGCCGGATCGGACAGTTTTGACGCGCATGTGTTTCGCGCTAATTCTCTCCTACGAAAGTCGTTCCGACAGTTCGCACGTCGGATCGGATAGTTTTGACGCGCATGTGTTTTGCGCTTTAGGTACCCGTTTCCGGCTTGAACGGCGTCACCGTCACCGTCGGCGTTACCATCGGCGTCACCACGCGCTGCATTATGGGACATTTCCCAACATGACATCACACGTGACGTCACGTGTGACGTCACGAGGGTCACGAGTGACGTCACGAAGGTCACTTGTGAAGGTCACGACCTTCACAGTGACCTTCATGAGGGTCACTAGAGTCACGAGTGACGTCCCAAGGGAGGATGAGGGAGGGGGAGGAGGAAGGGACAAGGATAGGAGATTGGTAAAGGAGGGGAGGAGGATGGAGGAGGAGGGGCAGAGGATGAGGAGAGGGGAGGAGGAGGAAAGAAAGGGTAGAGAAGAGGGAGGGACATACCCTCCTCCTCCAAGCCCAAATTTCAACAGAATTACAATTCCGTACTTTCCCCTCCTCCTCCTCAAAAGCTGCTCTCTCATTCGGCATTACAGGGAATTACAAACATCTTCAATTTTTCACGTATTTACCGACCGTGTGAACGCGAATAAATTCGGTTGAGAGTATTGGTCCGACCAAGATGACACCCAAGCTTTCACCACAATGTATTGCACGTAAAGCTATCTAGAAATGTTCCTCATTTCAGCGTAGAACGCACTTACCCGTGCATTCTTGCAGGACGTTGAATCTACCGTCTTGGTGTTCAAACATTTCACCCTGCCGCCAAGGCAGCATTGAAATCTGCATTGTTTTATACGGTCCTGTTTAAAAATTAATATCTATATGTTACAAAATCGTGCATGCAGTACGCGAGTTTACTATTCTATCATCGCTCGTGCACAAAGAAAATAAATTAATTGTAGAAAGTTCGGAAGATCTTATTGCAGCAAACCGTGGCTCTGTAATGCTTTTTTCATATTTATTCAAAATTAACAGTAAAAAACCTAATAAACCTGTGCCGGCTCAGAAGTTGTTTCGTCACCTTGCATTTAGCCATGTAACCGCCAAATCCTATGTTTGAAACATTCATAATTCAGTATTGATTCAGGACAAGAGAAGGAAATGCATAAGCGCTCAATGTGACAAAAACAAAATCAACAATAAATACTTCGTGAAACGTATGAAGAGAGTTCAAATATTCCCTTCTTCGCCTTTGCAAATTCTACCACAATGCAAAACCATACATTTGAATAGTTGCACAAATCCTAGAACGCTAGGGATTTACCACGTGACTGATCATGAGAGCAGTAAATTACGGGCTAATGAGATCAGAATTACAAGCATTTAAAAACAACACTCACGGTTTTCTGCAATTTTCTCCTAATGACACGAAGGTTTCGTAAATATGCGCAAAAGTGTGGGTATACTGTTGAAAGTGCTATGTCTGTCATCCCTTACTTAACAAATCATATTCTTGTAAGCATATAACAAAGGTGGCAAATAAATCACATAGAAACAACCAAAAAGTGTGCGCTTAATTTCTATATGAAATTTTTAAAGAAACGAACACGTCACAACGTAGGTTTCTGGCGTCCCTTGAGCAGGTTCGAGCTTTCTCACGCACTTTTTGTCTGCATCACCTAATCGTGTTATCTACGCTTTACTTTCCAATCAGTCATTTGTTTATTTGCATTTCACCGTCAATTTAGTCTTCTTTGTTGAGTATTTATTCAATTCGACTACGCCCCAAAATTACGCTAAAAGATATGAAGTTGCCTCAACACTTTATAATTTTTTCTTGTATAGTCTTGTCATATGGACACATACGTATATATTTAATCTAGATATATGGCACACGCATGTATTTAACCTATCATTTTCTTCTAGTGCTTTTTCTAAAGCAATTCAGTCCTAAGGTTGTCGCTTTGTTTGAAGGTGGGGACAGGAATACCTTTAATAACTACAGACGTATTTCTCTTTAACCATTTTGTCTAAAGGTTTGGTGAAAATCATTAATAAAAGACTTTATATTTACCTAAAATATTTTACTAACTTTTAATACTCAGCACGGTTTCCGAAAATTTCGCTCAACTGAATCAGCACTGTTAGTAGAAAAACATGTCATAGAATGTGCTGAGAATAAAGTACTTATCAAGGCTGTATATATTGACTTCTCTCAGGGGTTCGACTTAATTAATCGCAAAATTTTGTTCATGAAGCTAAAACATTACGGTATACGTGGAACTGCTCTAGACCTATTTAAGTCATACCTACAGCAACGTACGCAGTTCGTTAATATTAATAGCTATATTTCAACCATTCAAAAAATTAGAACTGGTGTACCTCTGGGTTGTGTGCTCAGGCAACTCTTGTTTATAATCTTCATAAATGACATTGAAAATTGCGTACCGCACGTAAACCTTGTGTCTTATGCCGATGATAGAATATTTTTATTAAAGGCGGCTCAGCAGATGATATAAAAAGGAAAGCAATAGGTGTTCTTTCAAACATTGACTTGTGGAGCAAAGTAAATGGACAAAATATAAATTCTAAAAAGACTAAATGTGTGCTACTTCGACCTCGATTTAGACATATGTCTTTTTCGTTTCAAATAACCTCAGGCTCACCAAAACTAGAGGTGGTAAAGTCGGTAAAAACGCTGGGTGTACTTTTAACTGAATCATTATCATGGAATGAGCACGTTGAATATGTCCATACAAAAGCTAGTAAATATCTTAGTCTCCTTGTAGCAACCGTTCTATCTTTCCAACAAGCGTAAAATTCCTTTTATATTACTCTTTGGTTTATACTTACTATGTGTATTGTCAGTTGGTTTGGGGCCAAGCAACAAAACATAACTTAACAAGACTACTACTAACCCAAAAAGGGCTATTCGAATTGTTTCAAATGTTTCTTTTTTGCACCCTTCTAAGAAACTCTTTTAAAGCATCGTGTAATTCGTATTGAACAGCTGCACAAGTTTCGGTTGTTGGAGACTTATAATGTAGCCTTAAAACACAAGATAACTTTTTTTTTATTTCTGCACTGTCATGTTTAACTAAGTTAGATCATAAATACGGTACCCGAATGACGAGACCTGGAATGTTTCAACACCCGTACTGATTATGGTTTTATATAATTAAATTATGTGTTGCCATCTTCACTAAATGAACTTGAAGCAAACGATCTGTGTATATTTGGAAAGTCAAATCGAATGTTAGCAGACATACGACTACAATCTCATTTTCTTTATAATACAGTGTAGTGTCATGCATGTGTTGTAAAATTGATCTATGTGAGTGGCATATGTGTTTTAGTAATCTTTCTACATAAACAGGTATGATGATTAGAGTGATGCGCTTGTGTATATTTGACTTTATAAGTCTAGTTTATTTTTATTTTCCGCTGTTTGTCCGCCAAGGTGTGTATGAGAACTAGGTCCTCGTCAAGCTGCAGTAGCAGCGTTTTGCCCTCTTTTCCACTTTTTTTCCGTTTTGTATTGAAAAAAGGAAAATAAAAGATTATTAATATTATTATTGTTATCATTATTATTATTATTATACAGGGAGATTTATTTTGAGTCACACAGATTCTTTAAAAACACCGTGAAAGCTACCAAAACGCGGTCTGTGCAGGTGAGCATTACGACCAGCGGTACAAATATAGGGGCCCAGTGTCCCGATAAGAAAGTATTCGACTAAGATTTGTTGCTCAACTTTTGAAGTACTACAAAGAGACATATGGCTCCAATCAGAAACTTGCTGAGCGTCATCGAAAACACTTATATCAGTGAATTTTGAAAACCCAAAATTGTAAAGCACGGGGGAACCGAGGTAGTGCGCTAAAATTACCACTCTTGCAGCTGGCACAAGGCTAGCCGTGTGAAAAGGCCGGTGGTAATCTTATCGCCCGCATTTTCACACTGCTAGCCTTGTGCCTGCTGCACGACTGGAAACTTTAATGCACTACGCGTTTCCCACGTTTTTCAAGTCTTTCTAAAATTAACTAATTCAGGGGTTTTAATGAAGCTCAGGAAGTTTCATTGGAAGCAAAAGTTAATTTTTACTACTAAACGTAATTCGTAAATATTAGTTATTTATTTGCTTTATTGTGACTATTATTTCTCCCTGGCAATATATAACTCACCTGTAAAAACCGGGTTAGCGTACTTTTCGCGGATTGTTTTAAAAAAAATTGTTTGAATTAAAATCGAACACCTTGTATAGTCTGAACTTATGTATTTTAAATAACGTTTGGCGAACTGTTTCTCTTATAGTCAGTCATACCTGGTCGACGGTGATGTTACAAAAACTTGGATGCTTGAGTTCTCAATATCGAGTTAAATTCATAATCATCCCCGGTAGCACCGATGTTTTATAGCCTTTTATTCTGTTTCTTGATTTGACCTCTTTGCAATCATCTTTTAGCGTCCTGAAATACAAAAAAGTCCCATGTAAAGAAAGGTCCCATGACAATAATGAGCATTTCCGGATATTTGTACTTTATACCTTGGCTTTATAAGAGGTATTGACTTAGTAAATTGCCGTTAAGCGTAAACAGGCGTGCGTACGCAATCAATTAAACAATACGTATCAACTAAAATAAGCATATCCATTTTCATTACTTTTGTAAACACCGATCGATTTCATCACTAGATAGTATGTTACATCTTCGTTTTAACATACACAAAAACAATTCTTGGACAGGATGAAATGTGTGGTTTGGACACTTTACAATAATTTACGTGGAATAAAACTTATACAGGATGGTATATATCCGAATGGAACGCAACATATTCCCTCACTTGGTATATACTACACTTTCAGGGACCCGTAGATACATATTGCCTTTGGGAAAATCTTCCTGTTTTGATTTACTCGAGGTCTTTTAACTACTGGCCTTACTAAATAAAATTATTATATTTGAATGGGGAACACCAGAATAAGGAGTGTTGGACGGCAGTCACTAAGTATATTTTAGACGCACATTACGTAATATTGTCATGAATGAGAAGTGATGAGGCGACGAAAACTGAAGTAATAACGTTTAAGGAGGCGTACTTGTTGCAAAAACAAAAAGGAAACAGAAGATAACAATAGAGCGTCGCGAACGCTGGGGCGAGACCACCGTGGGTTAGACTGACTTCGGCTCACCACGCGGAGCCCTGTACACGCGTTGGCTTCTGGAATAATCGACCTAAAAGGTTCGGCGACTAGAACATTCGCACCTCGAACAAGCAACATAGTTCTCGAATTCACCAGAACATTAAACTGCAAGAATAAATAAAAATACGCGTGACTCCCAGGAATCGAACCCAGGCTCTTCGCGTAAGAGGAAAGCACGATAACCTTTAGGCGACAACCGCGCTGCCTACTTGGCGCGCGGCAATACTAAATGTAGGGTGCAATAGACTGGCGCTCAGATGTGCTTTTATATTGTGGAAGAACAGAGTGAACGATTAATCGTTAAGAATGGGTATGGCTCTGTACCTTATAGACCCCTATAGATGCATTTGTATTTTTGGATGCGTCTCTGTTCTTATTTGTTAAATTATAGCCTATAAGAAGTTGAATATCGCGCGCTCAGATTCAGTTGTTTGGATTACTTGCAAAACACACATGATACTCTGCTACCTAAGCAAAGGTAACCCAAATCTAGACAGCCCAAAACAATTTTCCCGTTTTCCTCTTGTCCCTAAATTTGTGACAGTAATATTAGGCTTTAGTGTTGGTTTTCATTTGTATTATATTTTATTTGAATTGATAGCGTGTGGAAATGCAAGCGTTATCTACTGGGTGATTCAAGGAGCGCAGGCTTTTCAATCGACAGCAAAATTCGGTTTCTTAACCCATCGCGTTCCGATTTTGTACAGCGTTAGCCACAGGTGGTACATTTATTTATAAAATTCGCAAAGAGCGAGCTTACCTGAGGAAAAAGTTAAAAAAAAGAAAACAGGCTTAACTCCTAATCGAAGCAACTGGTCTTCAAACCATAGGGCGCCCTTTGGTTTGAAGAGCGGTGGCTTCGCTGCGTGTCACAGGAATTAAGCTTTTTTTTCTTTGTTTTACTTTTCCTGAGGCAAGCTCGCTCTTTGCGAATTTTATAGAAAAAGTGCACCACCTGTGGCCAACGCTGTACAAATTTGGACCGCGATAGGCTAAGAAACCGAATTTTGCGCTCGATTTAAAGAGCCTGGCCGCTCCTTGAATCACTTAGTGTGTTGTTTGTTTGCTGGTATTTATAATTCTAAATTATTATTTGCATTCAAATTGAGACGTACGAGTTCTCGTGGGCACAGATAATTGCAAAGACAAGGGGGATTATCTCTAAACAACGTGATGATAGTTGGATTCTTAAGTTCTATCGAGCTAACGATAAATCAACTATTATCAGCGCCACATAAATTGCGGCCCGTGCTACACTAAGAAATGGGCGAGGTTGTAAAATATAATGTGTCTATCAGCTTACTCTAACAACAAGAAGGCTAGAAATACACTGGGCATACACTTGACAGAGTAATCGGCAATCATGCTCAGGGTTGTTCACACAGATCCTTTCGTTTCGTTCCATAAGTATAATGTTCTATTTACCCACTTCATCGCTCTCATAACTTTTGTTTAAAAAAATGGGCAGTTTTATTTAACTGGAACTACTCATTTGAAGAATTCAGTTTTTATGATCACCTTTGCATAGTGAATTGGGACAATGTCTTCATCTGCTTAGATATCGAGGGCGTTTCCGCACGTCTCACACATATTGGAAATTCAGATCAGCTAGATTGTATTCAGCAAATACTTTTGTTCTGTGCTCGCATATTTTTCTGATTTTTAAGGGAGCGCTGCATAATGTTATGCGAAAACACACTATAACCCCAAATTACAAGATAACCGTCCAATTAAAATGAAAGGGCTGTGTGAAAAGTGTAGTTGCCGTTCACAAGAATGGGGACCATACGCTGCGGAGGTGCCTTGCCGAATGTGTCTAATAAACATCCACACGCGTTTCTTACTTGACAAATTTTCGAATCTCTTCAATAGAGCAGCTAGAAAAGTGGCCGTTGTTGCTTCCGTGAGTATATGGCGCCATAATGTATCCATCTTTTCCGCTGCAATGGTTTTGCTCAGTCTCATCCCCGTCATGTGTAGCTCCAAGCCTGAAAGTAATCGAAATATTCATGCAATCTATAAGGCGTAATGAAATTTGCTTGAAAGGCGAGAGAGAGATAGAGAGACAGACAGAAAAATTATTCACTTCACTAACTCTTTGATGACAAAACAACGACGTCGAATATTGACGTCTAGTACTTTAATCATATAACCATTACGTTTCAGCCAATGCGGAGGCCCACGTGTCGCAATTGTCAAAGTATATGCAGGTTTTAGACACACAATTCGTTGTACGAATATATGTGATGATCTATTTTTATCTAAACATTAAAGCTTGTGGCAGATGTGCCACCACGCTGAAAAAAATAAAATCAGTTAGCACGAGAAACGAGCACGAACACCGTATTTAGTAGTCAATATACGTTTTTTGTACTTACGTATGGCCGAGCTCATGTGCTATGATTTGAGTTAGAGAGTAACTGTGTGGTGCATCCTCCACAATTGCAGCGCGTCTTCTCTCACTACAGAGGCCCCCAGGCTCTGCATATCCTAAACAAAATGTATGATATTAGGTCACACCATATTCGGTTGCACGATTCGGCCACTCGCTTCCCATCTCACATTGTGCGGTTACAAATATTTTTTTACAGCGGAGCTGTTCAGGGCTAGGTTCCCCAGGATCGTGTCCGCGTATGTCAGCACAAACCTACGTGGACAGCTACCGCCACCTATAAGCGACGGCGGCAAGCACACAACCAGTATGGTTTCCGCCGTCGCTCATTGATGGCGGCAACCTTTCCAACTATAATAGAACAATGGATAGTTGGGCGCATTGGTGGGAATTCATTGTAGGAAACAGCGCGAAAAACAGACGGCGACAAAGACGAAGCAAATAGTGTATCGAGTACAGCTGTGCTGGTCTTCCTTCTTCACGAGAGTGGAAAGGCTGAACGTTTTTTTGTTTCATATCTTAACAAAACGTGGCTTTGTACAATTGAACACACTGTAAAAGGTGGAATAGATATTTATTGGTTCCAATTTCGCAGAACTATAAAATACCTTCTGTGTATATTGCGTCCTTTCAGCCGTATCATGCATCTGCGTCATGCCCAAACCGTTTCTTTGCGTAACACGTCTCTAGAAAGTTATGCCATTTTGTTATGCTTACTTGACTGTCGAACACATTGGGGGAATAAGCAAGCTAAAGTAACTAGGAGCAAAATTAAACCCATTGGTATGGTTGATTGCCAGCGCTAAACAGAGTCTGACTCACCAATACGATGTGCTTGAGTTACTTGTTTTCTTCAAACCGGCTCTTGTTGTGGTATTTCTCACATTATCCGAGAATGTCTCGTTTAAAACTGGAAGTTATAATTCAGCTCATCTATATTGAATATAAATCATTCGTATATTTTTAGTATCAATCATATACTTTCTCTAGACGGTAGGTTAAGTCTTTAACAATGTCCAACTAGCAACCTGACGCATTGCAGAAACGACAACAAGAACACAGGTAACAATAAGCAATATTTGAGTTTCGAGACATATATTTCTAGTTGTTTCATTTGTAGAGGACTTCAACTATATAAATGATAAATGTAATAACAAAGACGGCTTGACACAACAAAACAAAAAAACAAAAACTTCCAGCCTTTCCACTTTGGTGAAGAAGGAAGAGCAGCGATGCTGTAACTCCTGTCCTCGGCGGTGGCTTCCCAGGCGAGCGATCTGTCCTTTCGCAAGGGAATCTGATGCGCTCGACGCAGTGTAACTTTGGGCGATAGCAGCCTCGTGGCGGTTACGAAACCATTCGTGCTGCTGCGCACTTCGCCGCTCATTGCGTTCCCGCGCTTCTTCCCCGAAGAAATGTTGCCGCGGTCTATGAGCGACGGCGGCAAGCGGACAACCAGCAAACACAACACTCCGGAACGCTACCGCCATCTATGAGCGACAGCGACAACAATAATTTTTGTCGACATTTCTTCGCAGGGGACACTATCCTGGGGAAGCTAGCCCTTTTCGAAATAAATAGCGCGAAGGTCAAGTACAAACTGACGGTGCAAGCGCTTACTCACAGCTGTCGTTTTAATAATCACACAGAAGACGAGAAAGAGGGAGCGTTTCTCTCTAGTCTTTCTTTTCGGTATGAAAAATTCCTGAATTGAAATTGCCTTGATGGGAAGAGGAAGTTACGTTGAAAGAACTGAAAAATAACAAAAAAGAAGAGTGTTTTGCTTTAATAAAACGGAGAATTATCAGAAAGAAAAGGAAGATGTTGTACACAGTAAACCAATGAAACCACCTCAAGTAGGAAAGTTAAGGTAATGAAGTTCTTTGTCAGTTAATGCCACTGATGGTGCACTGACACACGAGCTTCGCGCTAATCATTTCGAAAATGCATATCCAACTAGCCCGTCTTAATATTTTAGTAAAGCTAGCCCTTAAAGGACACATGAAAAGTAAAAAAAAACATTTTTTTTTAAACCGCTTAGCTGGAAAAAGGATATCAATAAACGATTTTACAACGAAGAAAAAACTTTAGACCTATATTTACGGCGCTATACGAATTTGTAGTTGGTGCTCGCGGGCGCCGCGGAAAAGTGGCCCTTATTTATCACGTGACGAGCCCATATTTGTCAGGTGGTCCTTGTGCTCTTTCGGAAGCTTGCTATGACCTCTAAAAGTAACTTATTCATCTTTGTTTGAAGTATAACAAAAAAACTAAGAATAATAAGTAACTTTTAGAGCCCAAAGAAACTTCTGAAAAAGCGCAAGCAGACGTCCCAGGTAACAATTTAATGTTGTGGCGACAGTCGGCGCAACAATGTTTCGCAACATGAAAACAGTAGTACTGCAATCGCGCAACAATGTTGTAGCAACAGTCATAACACTGCAGAAGTGTCCGCTGCTAAAGCACTGCGGCAACTGTGTCGGCCAACCGTTGACTGTCTCATGCTCGGAACAGTTACCGAAGCGTTGCTTTTACCCGGCAAAATGTGTGCTGTCCTGATGTTGCTAAACATTGCGGAAAATACCACCGCAGCTGTAGGCGAAACATTATCACGCAACAAAAGCTGCGCCAACAACGTCACGTTTGCATTTGCGAGAGTGCAGAACTGCTGTTTTGCTACTATTCGACTGATGTTGCGGTAGCGTCGGGCCCTTTGTTTCCGAAATGTTGTAGCAACGTAACTTTTTTGCTTTCGGAAAACAAAGCTTACAAACAGTCATCGCAACGTCCGTTTTTACAGTTGGCAAACTGTTCCCGTGGCAGATTCAAAAACAGATTGCGTTTATACTGCCAGAATGCAGTCGCCAAACATTGCTTTCCAAAAGTGTTCCAACTGTACGACACAACAGTTTTGCGCTAGGTTGGGATAGATGTTTCGAGGAATTGTTGCGGAAACAGTGGGCACCATTGTTTGTTGACTGTCGCTCAAACCTATTCGGCAGACGTTGCGCGCCCCAACGGGACTGCAGCTGCACATCATTTTTGCCAACTGTTGCCGCATGCATCTTCTCAACATTTGCACTGCATGACGCTCCTCGCAATAGTGCATCCCCATGATCGGGGCAACATTGTCTTGCTTTTGTTGCTAGAGTGTGCCACGCCACTGCTGCGTTAGCATCTTAGCAACTATTCCGGCCACCTTACCGCGGAGCAGTAATACAGCGAACGTTAGTAGAGCGCAGTATACTACAATAGAATACTCCCCGAAAAAGTGGCACAGATCCGTAGGGCTGAAACTATCTATCGGCGATGGCAACGGCACCATTTCTCCCGACTCGCCCACTACAGGAACTACACAGCCGCTTGTACTGGTTCAGGAGTATCGCATTCTATATCGCCAACTCCTACTCTTGTATTTTGGCTTTGACGGGCAATCTCGGCGCCGAAGCATATACGGTGGATATGCCAACCCCCACCTTCAAAGCGGGAGTGCCGTGAATTAATGCTGAAGTCAGCATGCACCCTACTCGGGACGCGCTACTTGAAATCCGCGGTGAGACGTGGTTGTATAAAAACAATATTAATTGTACCGCGAAACCTTGTAAACTAAACTTTTTAAAAACCATCACGTCCCTGCTATTTGTACCAATCTCTAATAAGAATTCTTACAAAAGAGTTTTTTTCCGTTTGTTTTTATGCAAAGAACAAGCTTTCTAAAAGCTCATGGTAACCAGAGTGCTGGCCGGAGAGGTTACTCGTTCTGTGGATGCTAGTAGAGGGCGCCACCGCCGCTTTGTTGTGAAGTTCTCCGGCCCCGCCAGCACCGCTCCGGACCGACCCACAGAATTTTGTTCAACCAGGGAAAAAGTCCTCCTCACCACCCCTCCCATTTCCTCCTCTCCTCCGTTTATCTTGACGGCGGGGGACCTCTTTTGTCGCTGCATCTCGAGGCCGGATAAGCCAAACTAAGTGCATATTGGGCGAATTGCGGTGGGAGGGACAGCGACCTTGTGAGCCCTCTTTCCTCCGGCGATACCAGAAAAGCGCCCGGAACCTAACTCTTCCTTCGGCAGTGTTTCAGAGTCTCTCGGTCTCGTCCCTGAATATTTGTTTTGTTTTGCGGCAACCATATTCATGTGCTAGGCTGCTTGGCTACTCCGAGTATTCCAACGAGGAAATAAAACGTTTTTGCACAGCCGCGCCAGTTTAATTTGTAACGTAAATGGCAATAGATATGATTTGCTTCATTTACGCACAAAAACGCGTTTGAACTTGAACTTTTCAGGCTGTACTGATTGATCTTTTTTTCGGCCGATGTTTTTGTAATAAATTTGTTCTTTTTGGCATTGCTTTTTTTTTTTTTGCCGCGCACACCGAACACGTGAGAATCTTTACATTGATAATTCCCTGTCAGTGGAAAGAGAACGGACGGCCGCGTGAGTGCACGAAGTTGCTGAGTAAGCGTGCAATACTGGAGGATCGTTGTTGTTTGAAATGAGTGCAAGATTGGTTGCTATTGGTATCAAGCACCTCCGAGCCGCCTTTGATGTGAACCTTACTGCGTCACGTGCGTTACATTTCCGGTCTCGCTTTCTTTCTCTTGTGCTTGGTGGAACATCTCGTCGTTTTGCAGCCTTCAGCTACAGGTTTCCACGTACTGTAACCCTGCAGTACGCGTACCGAAAGCCTTAGGCCGCACTTAGGGCTCGAAAAGGGAAGTGAAATCATGTCATAAGCTACTTTAGTTCTAAATAAGACAAGGCAACAAGTGGGTGATCTTCGAAAGCGTTTCTTTCTGCGGGTTCTCGTGCAAGGGTGTCTTTTTCAGCAGTGAAACAACTTGTGAGATGGAATATCCGTGTAAACTCAGCCTTCAGATCATGCTTTAAGGATGCGCTTTTGAAGACACGCCCTCACCTGCCATCCTAGTTTCATCCGGATTTACTACATACCTTACGTTCTTTCATGTTTTTAAATGGTTTATCGTTTTACATTTTAGACAAACTGACAATTCAGCGTCACGCGCTTTGCGGCTGTCACAAGCTCTTTTGTGGAGCGGAGTACTACGTGTCTTGAGCCAGTGTTCATTCCCGACTTTCACAGACATAGACAACTTGTGCCATCCATTTTTAAATGCAGTACTATTCAAAACTTTTAATAGAAAAATTAGTTTTCCTCAAATAATATAAAAAGGAGCGCACTGTTATTACAGGAACTTCAGATATAGGTTCACCATAGTCATTCACTTTGTCTTGGTACAGAAAAAGAGCCTAAATAAGACAGCAAGATTATTACAAAAGCGGTTGAACTTTTGTGAAATAGTATGGAAAATCTCAAAGAGAGACAAACTTTTCTCTCTATATTTTTAATAAGCCAATTCCAGTAAAAACGAATCGCTGAATAAAACTGCCGGGACTATCGATTACGTGTGTAGCTAGCTCAATCTACGGTAGCAGGTTCAAGTAAACCGCCTGGGCGCATTTTGTGCGATCCTAGATCGCACAAAATCGATCCTAGATGGTTCGAAATGTGATGACGCACGCAGTCCATGCAATGAATTCATATAGAATCCTTCTGAAAACCCTCTTTGGAAACAAATATGACTACCCGCGCTACACAAAAATGAGAAAGCGTTATAAGAACCTAAAGTGTGGAGGCTTTTTCTCTAACAGAATGCGATTCAAAAAGGACACAGCGGTTAACTGCTGGAGCCCAACGTCCCGCTTCGTCTTTTGGGGAGTTTATTTCTTCAAATAAGAAACATGTCTGAACATAGAATTAATAATGATTTTATATCTCCTACAGTAGATTGACATATTCAAGGAAAATAAAACAACCCCAAGAATCCGGGACATGCCGCCGCTGGCAACTTACGCCATCTCTCGGCAGTCACGTCGGCGCCCCAGCGTAACTCAATGGGCAAAAAAGTTTTATTTTTGTAATTCGGTTAAAACTCCACAAATTTGATTGCACTCGGGGGGCCATAATATTGATCTAATAGCCCACTTATTTGAAGAATTTTAGTGCCTCACGACCATTATATTTCCTTCCCGAATCAACAAACCGAATCCCATAGACTCCCATTGAAAACGAGGCCATGACATTCAGCTCTCAGGAAGAAAAGCTTGTAGCCACAGGAGCTTGAAGTCAAATGCGATCGCTTTATAAATCTTAGCTTTAATTGATTCCAGGAGAGCATTTTGAAATTCACGCTCAATTCTGAGTTATCTAGGTCTAAAGCTCTCTAATAACCGAGGGCTGGCAATAGCGTTAAAACATGGTTGGGTCAGCAGAGAACTTACGCCCAAAATATTTCGCAAATCTTTACTATTTTAACGAATGAAATATATATTTCCGATGATTGCACCATGGTAGCAAGATCTTTCTTTTCGAAGGACAAATGAAGTCATTTTAGCGCCATACATGTCGATAGCAATTATGGACCAATAAGAGATTTTGCGGTTCCTGTACCATGCCCAAATCCTAGTAAAGAAATCGACGACTTTACAGAATGTCTGACTCACACACTTCTGGGAGCTCTAGGTGCTTCCTCTGTACTTTTCGGGTGGTGGTGGGGGGGGGGGGGGGTTCCGTTGGCCGCCCACCAAGAAGAACCGCACTCGCCCGTGATCGGCAAAAAGTTGGCTGTCAGCTTGGACAATTGGACAACCTGTGAGGCTTAAATGCGATATCATTTCCCGCGTGGAGACCTGGCGGAGAGGAACCCCCCGCCCCCCGCCCCGCGCGTTATGTTCCCGTGACTCCACGGACCGTGTTCTTATGACCCCACGGATCATGGTCACATGACCTTGTGGACTCCGTTGGCCCACTCTTTAACTGTGGTTAGGTGGTTAATGTGGCGCAACGGACGATGGTCACGTGACCCCCGTAAATTATCGTCACGTGACCATGTCACCAACAATGGTGTAATATTTCTCATACAGGCGCTGTGCTTTTTATTCTTTAGTAGTTCCGCCCGGCTCAGGAAGCCACAGAAATCGCCTGAGAATATCGAATTTTCGTTTAGAATGTAGCTGGGTATGTCTAGTTTCATATTCGAGGAGAGCATTTTGATATTGATAATAATTATTTTTCTGTATTTTTCTAAATTCCCGTCCCTGGCACCGAAAGCCGCGTCTCTTCGCCCTGGAGACTAAGTCCCAACGTTTTTTTTGGCAGTTCCGCCCGGCTCAGGAAGCCACAGAAATTGCCTGAGAATATCGAATTTTCGTTTAGAATGTAGCTGGGTATGTCTAGTTTCATATTCGAGGAGAGCATTTTGATATTTATGATAATTATTTTTCTGTATTTTTCTAAATTCCCGTCCCTGGCACCGAAAACCGCGTCTTTTCGCCCTGGAGACTAAGTCCCAACGTTTTTTTTTTGGCAGTTCCGCCCGGCTCAGGAAGCCACAGAAATTGCCTGAGAATATTGAATTTTCGTTTAGAATGTAGCTGGGTATGTCTAGTTTCATATTCGAGGAGAGCATTTTGATATTTATAATAATTATTTTTCTGTATTTTTCTAAATTCCCGTCCCTGGCACCGAAAACCGCGTCTTTTTGCTCCGGAGATTTAAGCCCGAATGTCTCTGGGGCATCTGCGCCTGGTTCAGGAAAGCACAAAATTGCCTGAGGAGGTCCAGTCTCCACTATGGATACATGACGCTAGTCTGGGGGAGTATTTTTATATGTCATCTAATGCTGTTTTAGTGAGCTCTTAATTATTTCGCTCATTATAAATCTGACTATCTGGCGTGAACTAACTGCATGACCTGAAGTAGTTCCATGCCAAATTATGCAATTTTCAGTATCTCTTATTACACAAGGCCCGGGAAATTCGACTACCATCAAAAATCCCGGGCCCTCAGGCAATGATATACTTCAGGACTCTCGGGAGTTCGCACCCAGTTTTTTTTCTCTAAGGTTCCACCAAGGCTCAAACATTATTATGGACATCTTATTTTATCTATCTGAGTTTTTTTTTCCATTCGGTGGCGGTTGTGTATCACAATGCCGAATCAATTATCTGTAGAAGGTGAGGAAGAACCCGGGTGGGGAGATGATGTTTCATGTTTTACAAAGTAAAGACTGTGTCACAGGATTGACTGATATCTCCACCAGACGACTATACATATGCCGCCAAATGAGCTAGTCCAGACCCCATCGAAGAACCGACGGAGCGCGACATTTCTCATGCCGCGCTGCGCCCTAGGCCGTACACCCGCGCTAAGTGCGTGTACAGTCACTCGCAATATGAAGGACCCATTCGCCGATGCACTTTATGGGGCGGCGCTTATTCCACTCTGGCCAGGCGCACTTTATTTTGAGCGTCAAGAAAGATAAAAGTTTATTTCATTCTCTCACGTCAAGAAATATGGTCCAGGCATAGGCAAATCCAAAACAGCCTCAAACTGCCTGGTCGAATGGGTCCTTCATATTGCGGGAGACTGTACATCCAGCTACAAGAACTGTAAGGAGGGAAAGTACGCGAGCGAGCTGGCTAGGGAACATCATTGAAAGAAAACCTGAGACTACAACAAATAAAAATTGGGGGGACACTTAGGCTTCGCCTTAAGTGTATGGCGCGATAGCGCAAGGCCGGGTCGTCAGCGCAGGGGTGGAGGAGGGCGGAAGGGCAGGGGTGGCGGAGGAAGGAAGGGAAGGGGTGGGGGTTGGGGGAATGGAGGGCTTGGAGGGGTGGATGAGGGGAGGGGAGCTGGGGAGGGGGCCCTCCCACGGGGTCACGCCGCCGCCGACTGCTACTAAGGGAGGGCAACGGGTGGAGGGCAGGGAAAGGAGTGGGGGTCAGATAGCAGTAGTGGAGGAGGGGATGGGAGGTGTGGGGGGTAAGGAGGCGGGACCCAATTCAACACCCAGGTCACGTGACCCGAGTGTTCAGGGAAGGGGAGGGACCCGCCCACGAGGTCACGCCGGACGCGGTGACCCAGGTAACTCGACACGGGTCACGTGGCCTACGAGGTCACGCCGGACGCCGACTACTACTACGTCGGCTTTTCCGCTGAACGGGAGCCTTACGCTATCGCGTGAAATAACTCCCAGTCTCAGGTTTTCTTACAGAACTTGCCTAGACCGATGATACTTCAGTCATTTTACCGCCCAGCATTAGTATGCTGTGTTTTTTTCGAAGTGCACTTGCGTGGGCTTTTCTCCTGGCTTATGCGCTTCTCGTGTATGCCTTTTCTTTTGCTGGTAACCTACGGAACAAAACAAGTTTCCATCGATCTGTGATAATCCATAAAGAAGGGTGTACACTTTTCCGACTGTTCTGACAAAGACGAAAACTCCTGAGTCACTGGGCTGTGGACGCGAGTGCGACGTACACCCGTCGTCGATATAAATGTGAACGCCGGACCACCGACTGCTCCGTACTATCAGCGCCATGATGCTGGGGCCCGTGGCGGCTTGCGCACCTTATCGCGCGCTACGCCGAGATTCAGCGTGTAATCAGCTCAGCTCTGCTGCTGCTCCCTGAAGAAAGTTCGAGAATTGGGTAGGAGCTTTCCGGACGTTATCAGGAGGCACTGTGGTGACTTGATAAAGTAACTATTTGTTTTTTCCTTCAATGCGGTCACATTTCTTTCGGCTCATTCGGCCATGCTCATTTTTGAAAAGTCGAAGTGGCTTCTGTCGTGATACACTCGAAATATTTTCTTTGTAAAAATATTTATCGCTATTACTGTTCACTCAATAATAAAGAAAGCATTTGAGTTTTGATGAACTATACCGAGCAACGTCGGCGCTTTTTCACGGGCCAAATGCAAACTATTTGCCGTAAATGACGTGCAGTACAGCGCCCACAAAAGTCGCACAATAGAAATCCACTTTCACGCTCTCTGCAGAGCGGAGCAGTAAAACCGAGGACAGTGTTCGATCCAGCGCTTAATTTCGGTGAAGCGCCAAGCGCCGATAAGGCTCGATAGCTGCCACGCCCGCCGCGTCCATGACGCGGATAGTACGG
>JAZHYW010002400.1:0-24492 GCA_037355805.1 Ixodes ricinus | reverse complement strand
TGGAGCGATCGTTCCTTAGTGTACATATAAAGCAACTTAGCCATCGCCTACATCAAGTGAACACTATGGCTTTTTCTTGTTTATATTTTTATTTTATTTTATTAATTTACTTTCAGAGACCGAAGGCATTACAGAAAAAGTAGGGTAATAATTCAAGAAACAAATGAAAAGCAAACAAGGAAAAAATGAATTAATAATCAGGAACAAGTCAAGAAATACGTGAGTACAAAAACACCAAGACCAAGGCGCAGGCACAATAATGCAGAACAAGTTCCGACGCAATTGACAATGATTCTGTGGGAAATCATTCAATGTAATTTTGCGGCGACTAATAAGGTGCATACTTAAGCGCGGATGAGCAGATAATTATCGGCGTTTTTACAACACTAGGTTTGCGCCCTGATTCACGAGAGGTAACTTTGGTGCTCCCCGCGCTTCTGATGTGCTTCAAGGCGCTCTGAAATTGACTGATTCAGTGGCTTTCGATGACACTCAGAAAGTCTCTCATTGGGAACATGTGTTTATTCGTACCAAAGAAAACTTTAAAATATTGTAGTTGATTATCCGACTTATCGTAATGACGTCCCCTTTGCCTTCTAACTCGCCTGTGCCAACCACCTTAGAGTAGATATCACGCGTTACTTTTTTTTAAATTTGTACTAGCTAAACACTGGACGCCCTTGTATACTGACTCTGTATACTTTCAGTGCGTAGCACGTATCCTCCATTTTAGTTAACTTTTGTTTAAATTGCAAATTACTAATTTCCTCTCTTATTTAAAAAGACGATCAGTTCATGCCCCTGTACTCCTTCATTTGGTGTGTGCCCAAACAACGCCACTTCGCCGAGAGCTGGGGATTGTCCCACCGTTCCGGCGAGAAAATAACATGGCGTCAAATGACAAGTTCGATGTTGTGTCTAAAAAGTAAGGTAGAAGTTCGATGTCGTCGCCTTCTGACATGAACCGTGCCAAAGTTGAGAGTCTGATATTGGGAAGAATTTTTCTTTCATCGATGGAAATAGAAGCAGCGTCGGACTGTCGGCATTGGCGATGTTGGTTTAAGAATTCAGTGACGTCAAGCGCCCACTATGCTTTTCATGCACACCATCAAACTCTTCGAAATCCTCTCTCGATGTCATCTCCCTTTCTCGCCGGAGCGATGGGACAATATGTAAGAAGGAAACACTTTTCACTTGGCTCCTTGCCAAGCGCGTTAATTAGAAATCGTCCGTTACGTGATCAGCCTAGCTTAAAAACACTGTGACGTATATTCGTTTACCTATAAAAAATCTCTTTTTTGTGAGTACACGACAAAGGTAATGGCAGTCTTTCAACATTGGCGCTGTTTGTGAAAGAATGCGGCGACTCCAAGCGTCCCACGGGCTTTTTAATACGCTGTCGAACTTGACGTTTCACGCCCTCTTCTTTTCTCGGCGGATCGATGGGGCAATCCTCGGCTCTCGTCGGAGTGCGGATACTAGTAAGCATCCAAGATGTGCCGCACCTGACATCGAAGCACGATGATGTTTTTTTTTGTTTTTTTGTGGAACAAATCTCCGTCCTGTGAATACACAATTTGGAGCTTTACCATTAGAGATACATAGTGGCGTGGGGAAGCCGGTTCTCGCAAGCAGTGCTCCGCAAAACTACCTTCAATCCAGCGAAGATTTAGCGCGTCATTTTCCCAAAACTACCGTGCGTACATGTCAACATTGTTATTACAGTTGGCTTTTATTCTGAGAAGGTGGGTAACTCGACAGGCTGGGTTGCGGTCAAGGAGTCGTCTTTGCGACGCAGTTCAACCAGTAGGCCCTGGAATAGCTCAAAAATGTCAAACACGAAGCATATGATGGTGGCTTTAAGTTAGGGGAACAATGTAGTATTCCGAGGTGCGTGAAAGTCTTCTCATACAAAATGTTGAAATAAGTATAAAAAGTATTAAACACGCCATCAGTCAGCTCACGTACAGTAGAAGTAGATTGGGGTTTTATGGCGGAAAAGCAACTAAGGCTATATTGTATATCTTGTGTAAAAGGGGAGGTTGGAAAATAGCGTAATTCCGAGTTAGGCTTCTCGGCGCATCGATAACTTAATTGCCCCAAATGGTATGATATTGCGCCTAAGACTTTCAGAGCGTGATGTTTACATGTTTTTTATTGTCAAAATATAATTTTAGTATATTGTCACGAGTGGTGATCAAAATTACAATAAATAAACAGAAATAAATAAACGTTTAGTAAGCCGAACTTGTGCCGAAAAAAATGAAACAGAATATAAAAAACAGAGCGTCGCGGGCGTTGAACTCGCCGTAACAGCAGAATCGAGCGCTAGGGCGAGACTGAATGCGGCTTGCCAGGCCCTGTTGTACACGTGTGGGCTTCTGGAACTATCGGCGTAGAAGGTTTGGCGCATAGAACATTCTAACCTCGAATCATGAACATGGTTCTCCAATTTACCAGAACATCACATGAGTCAACAAAAATGTGTACCCGCGGCCAGGCATCGAACCCTGGCTTTTTGCGTGGAAGGCAAGCGCAATAAACGTTAGGCCAGGAGCGCGCTGCCTACTTAGACAGCTGCGCTCGCGGCAATAATGCTATTTGTTTATCTTAATTCAGGTGGGTTTAAAATCATATATTTATATTAAAAACAACGTGTTCTGGGGGAGTTTGTTTTAATTAACGACTGCGCAAACGACAATACCGCCGAATGATTTTGTTAGTTGTGATGTTATTGAACATTTCTCCTGTCCCCCACACTCTTCCACATGGCAATGAGGAAACTTCCCGAGCGGAACGACGCCATCCTGCTCATCAGGCATTCGCTCTACCCTGACAACCTCACGATCTGGGCGACGTCCGGGTCGGACAGAGAAAAGCAGGACGACCTACAAGAAGCCATACGCGTGACGCAAGAGTAGTTCAAGAAGGGTGGACCCCAGTGTGCACCGAAGAAGTCCGAGCTTCTCCTTATCAGTTCACGCAGGAAAGGAAAATCTTCCACGGATATCCGGTTCCATTTCGAGGAGGGCAGCAAAGTTCCCGTTGTAGAAACGTTTCAAATCCTTGGCCTCTACCTCAAACAGGATAGCTGATTGACCGACACGATGCGACTGTTGCTAAACTCCCCGGATCAAGTCATGCGCAAAATAAACCGGATCACCAGTCGCAAACATGGACTTAAGGAGGTCGGCCTCAAGCGCATGACTGAGGCGCGCATCCTCGGCCGCATAACGTACGCGGCGCCGTACCTCAAGCTCACGAAGAAAGACACGGAGAAACTATTTAACATCATCAGGAGAGCCTACAACCTGGCGCTGGGACTTCTCATGTACATGTCGACTAAGAAACTGCTTAGTCTAGGGGTCCACAACAAGTACATGGAACTCGCAGAAGCGCAAATCAGAAATCAGCAGATACGACTCTCCACCACGTCAACAGGCAGACACGTGCTGAGAACCCTCAGCTTCGCCATCCCGAAAGAGATGAAGGAAACGACTAAGATCCCCGAGGAAATCTGCGAGAAGAGTCAGGTCAACCCCATCCCAAGCAACATGAACCCGACACTACATACCGGTAGGAGGGTGGCGAGAGCCAAATTCCCTGCAAAAGAATACAGCGGGAAGCTGTACATCAGATACACAGACGCTTTAACGAACCGCACCTCAAACTTAGCGGCGGCATGCATTGTCGGACCGTCGGCGGACCACTGCTCACGGCCTCGCTATGGACGAATCTCCCGGTTGTGGCGGAGGCCATCGCACAAGCTCTCACCACCGCCACCCCGGACTCACCGTCGCTCATCATCTTGACAGACTCTCTCTACGTCGCTACCTCGTCTGAAGAATCTCGCCTCAAGCGCTGAACATGCTTGAAACTGTTGGGCCCAAACTCCCAAGGCCTAACCTCGTCTGGTCGCCCGGTCAGGCAAACGTGGAGGGAAATCCGCGTGCGCACGCTACAGCTCGAGCTGGTATCCTCCGAGCCACCCATCCTTCCACGGCCAGCGGCCTCCATTCAACGAGTCGAGTCCTCGACCCACAAGATGAAGAGGAGGCACACCTCCTTGCCAAACCCGTGCACTCCACGGACCTTCCAGTATATTACAGGGAATACAGAAAAGAGTATCCACCGCCGCTTAATACGTTGAGCCGAGAGGAGACCACAGCTTAGCGACACCTCCAGATAAACACCTACACACCCTTAGCTTTAATTCACGAACTCTTTCCTGAACAATACCCAGCCGAATGCCCCTTTTGTGAAGGTCACCCATCCCTCTAGTACGTTACGTGGGTATGTCCCCTTAACCCCTCCCTTCCCCCCTTCCTCTGCGTGCGAGGCTTTGGAAGTTTCACTGCGCAGCTTCTCCCCCAATGACCAGCTCGCCCTTATCCGGCGTACAAGAGCTTCAGCAGAATGAACTGGAGCCCTGAACTGAGGGCTCCACCCCGATTTTTGCGCTTTCCTAAAGTAACTCAACAAAGTTTGTACCACCACGATGATGGCACATCATGGCGCGAATCTCCAGCACCTTCACTGGGATATGTATAGTACCCTACGTTACCGCTGCGGCAGAAGCGCTGACTTTGTGATCCCATCTAGCTCGGCACTGAGGTGCGGGTTGGAAAACGTTATCTAAAGCAGTCTGCTAATGTAGTGTCTCAACTACGTTATCGTCGCTCTTTCCCTATTATCCCACGATATAAGCCGGGTTAGTAACTGTGATCTACTCGAGCAAGATTTGCAACACAGCCAACGTAACATAGTTCAACGCTCCCGTCTGAATGTGCCTATACATTGCTGTTTCTCAGGACACGTAACGGAGGTCATCACGAGCACAGATTAAACACCAGTGTTACGTCATGGTTATACTCTGTCTCGTGTTCAAGCAGTGATGACGCCTGTTACAGCAGAACCCTTTCGCAGCCCTCGCAACTCTGAGGTGCCATCCATTTGACGAGTACGAGTATTCGACGTGGCATATCCTGAATTTATCGATTACTTCTTGTGTGTACAATACTATTTTTAGAGCGCAGCTCTTAGGCGCCCGTTTCCGGCTTGAGCGGCGTCGCCGTCGCCGTCGCCGTCGGCGTAACCGAGCGGTGCATGATGGGTAAATTTCCCCGCTAAATCTAACGGAAAATTTTCCCCGCTAAATCTAGCGGTAAATTTTCTCCGCTAAATCTAGCGAAACATTTTCCCCGCTAAATTTAGGGGAAAATTTTCTCCGCTTAATCTAGCAGAAAATTTTCCTCGCTAAATTTAGCGGAAAATTCCCCCACCTCCTCGAGGTCACGTGACCCCCCCCCCCGTGCCTTCCCCTCCTCCTCAAGAGCTGCGCTCTAATTCGGCGTTACAGGGAGTTGTAAACGGCTTTCATTTTTTTTCTTTTTCTACCGGCTCTATTCTTTCAATTTCCTCCTTCCTTTCTTTACCTTCCTCTTCCGTCTTCTTTGGCGGAAATGTCCAATCTTGGGTGGTACGAGGAACCCTTTTCTAAAACAGTACTTAGGTATAGTATAGTGCCAGGGCACCACTGATAACACAACGTACTCAGAAAAGCTCCTTTTCTTATATTTCGTTGGCCATCTCCAAGCTGGAGTCCATGGTAGGCGGTGCACTGCAGGTGCCGAATAGGTTTTGCCTCTATATGGCGTCCCTCTCTTCTAAACCGCGATCATAGCAGCCCCAGAAGAGATCGCCCCTCTCCCACTACTTTTGCAAAGCCAAAGAACTTAAAAGGTTTTTACGGTTTCTTGTAGTTTATGTTGCAAATGACAGTCTACTTTTGTCACAGATTTCTATTCTAAGATCCTTGAGCAAGCAAATGGAAGGAAGTCCAAGGCAAACAACTTGCAGAAGACCTCCTCGTTGAGGTAGTAAATAAAACTGGGAGCACAAAATTACTTAAGTTGACAAGCTTAGGCGAACACCAGGTCTCTGTAACACCGCACCGTAATCTGAATACTTTCCATGGCGTCACCTCTGAGGATGATCTCCTTCAGGGAACCAAAGACGAAATCCTTGAAGGTCAGCGCACGAGTCTTGTTGTAACCTTGGGGCGAATCACCCTACCACGAAACGGAAGAGGGATACAAACTGCCGTGTATTACGTGTGTGCTAGCCGTGTAGAGCGAACATTACCTTTTGATCCCAAACAGCGGCGAACGCAACCCGAGATACGGGGAGGGAATATCCGGGCGACGAGCAACGAAAAAGAGAGCGCCTGGAAGCGACAGGCCCGACGTGGTCGCAGAACAGAAAATATGCTTTTCATAACACCGACGATTGCACTCTAAACAGTTAAATAATTATGTCCTTGAATTATCCCAAATTAACCAGTACATCACAATGGCGACGAGGATAGGATACACGCAACAAACAAGGATACAAACAACTGAACGAGATTGGAACAAAGGAGACAACGGCAACATGAGTGACGCCCCACCTAAGACCTGAAGGATATCTCGCATCAAAAAAGTTAAAGGGTTCCATCATAAAACGGAGTCATGGCCTTTGTACATAAAAAATATCGAGGTGTTCTTCGCGGCGAAACTCATGCCGGATTCAAAGTGAGCCGATGTTGTTCTCTACATCATCGGACGAGAAATGGACGGAATATTACGGACCTTGGCGGAACCTGCCGAACCAAGCACGAAGACCTATATACAAATCGTTCAACTAGTGCAGAACCACATCGACTCGATGCTCAATGAACCGGTTGAACGCTACAAATTTGATCACCGGAAGCAGCTGGAATCCGAAACCATCGAAGACTACGTAGCTTAGCTCAAACACCTTTCACTGTAATGCAACTTCGATGTTTTCCTCAGTGACCGACTTCGAGACAAGCCCATTGACACTATAAGGGACGCAAACATTCTCGAAAAGCTGCTGGCTGAACCGACGCTGACATTCATAACAGCGGTGGATCTAGCCACCTCGTTGGAGTTAGCGAAGAAGTATGCGAAGGAATTGAGGATCGAGGCATAGACTCAACAAGTTGTCAATCGCTTGGCGCAAGGCCGGAAATACGAGACGTCACTTCCAAAAAAGGCAAGCGAAGGAAAAAGAAAATCTCGCACAAACAGCACCTCATATCACCATTGCGGCAAAAACGATCACGATCCTAAAAATTGCTTTGGAGAAAATTCAAAAATGCAGGAAATTCAAAAACTTCACAAACCATGTCACCACACAGAACTCGGGAGACGAAACTCCGTTTTATTTCATTGGCTCAAGCTACCCGAAACCCACCAGAGTAAATGTGGAGATTTGGAACATATCTCTTGAGATGGAGATCGACACGGATTCACCAGTGGCTGTGATTAAACTGGAGACGTTTCAAAAATTTCTTTCAGACTTCCAGTTGAAAGCTTCGGGAATAACGCTGAAGCCGTATACTTGCAAGCCCTACGTTCCAGAGGGAATGGCTCAAGTGGATATTCGGTACAATGAGCATGTCAAGCGTCATGAACTCCAAGCTGCGAAGAATGGGGGACTACCCATTCTGGGAAGGGTATGGATTCAGGACTTGAAAGTGAACTGGAAGGAATTACACAAAGTGTATGCAGAAACCTTAACTCTCTCAAGTGCACTACAGAAACTCAATTTGATAATTCAAAGTATGGGAAAACTGAAGGACAACGCCGTGACAATCTGCACAAATGATGATGCTCAACCGAAGTTTCTCAGTCCAAGTTTAGTTTCATACGCCGTCCGTCAAAATATCGGTGAGGAGCTCGATAGCCTCAAAGCAGAGCACATAATCACTCCTGTGGTGAGGAGTGAGTCGACGACTGCAATCGCTTGAGTGATGACGGCAAATTGACAACTGCTGATATGCGGGGATTACAAAGATACATTCAATCCAGCTTTGAAGCCGGATAGGTTCCCACTACGGAAGACTGAATATCTCTTTGTGAAGATTGCCTATGGAGAGAAGTTCACCAAACTGGAGTGCAGGCAAGCCTACTTCCAGGTTCCCTTTCCGGAAGAATACAAATATCACTATAATCAATACACACAAAGGGCCCTAGCAGGTGAACAAGCGACCACTCGGAAAAACCCCAAAATCAGCGATACTCCAACGCGTAATCAAAGAACTTGTTGGGAACTTGCCGTACACAGGTGCATTTCAGGATGACATCGTGGTAGCTTGCAAGAATGATCAACATCACCTGCGAACCTTGACATCGTACTGCAAAAAGCTCAAAGAAAGTAACCTTCGCTTCGGAAAGGAAAATTGCTGCTTCATGTAGGACTTTATGAAGTAGCTAGGACATGTAGAAAAGCAATCGACACACCAAATCCCAAGGGGGGGGGGGCGACTGGGGGGGGGGGAAGAAATCATAGATGCGAAGACGCCAAAAAAAAAAACTTTGAGCAGTTCTGGGAGTCGTGAACTACTGCGGAAAGTTCATCAGCAGCACAGCCGACATCGTACATCAGCTGCATGAACTGCTGCGAAAAGTTAAAAGGTGGCAATGGTCGCAATGACGCTGGAGAGACTTAAACGAAGCGAAGACGCTACTCACCAAGAGCAGTCTACTAGTGTTCTATGATTCTGTACTTCCTCTGGAACTGCACTGTGACGCATCGAGCCATAGAATTGGTGCAGTACTTCAACACGTACTGCAAAAAAACACACATCGGAGGCCGATTGCCTTCATGTCAAGAACGCTCTGCAAAGGCGAGTCAAGCTACTCTCAGAATGACAAAGAAGCGCTGAGCCTAGTCGAATGCGTAAAGACATTTCAACAGCATTTGTTTGGGCGCCACTTTACACTGTGGGCAGACTACCAACCTCTGGTATTGCTTTTCAATCTCAGTAAGGGAATTAAAGGCATGGTTACATCAAGAATGCAGCGATGGGCGATCATCTTTTCAGAATATGACATCGACATGAAGTATGTGTGAAAGCGAAATGAACTTTGTCGCAGACATGTTGTCTAGGCTTCCAATGACTGACAAGGGCGCTACAAAATTAGAAACTAAAATAATAAAAAAATCAGATGTCTCAATCAAGAAAATGTTTAAGTACTTCCACTAACACATAAGCAGATCAGCAGAGAGACACGAAAGGACACCGTGTCGGCTAAGGTTGTAAGGGTCACCATGGAAGGATGTCCGGAACGAATACATTCCATTGGCCTCAAGATTTACTTCCGACGTAGAACAAAACTAACCGTTAAGCTCCAATGCTTAACCTGGGGAACACGCGTAATCGTACACTCGATGCACCAAAAACGCGCTTTGAACGATTTGCATCAAAGTCATGCGGGGATGACAAAGATGAAGGAACTGGCTCCACACTATGTGCGGTGACCACTTTTGGATCATGACATCGAAGCGGTACACCGTAGTTGTAGGCCCTGCCAGGAAGTGAGCAACGAGGCACCCAAAGTTCCCATTCACCCGTGGGAATACCCAAGAAAGCAATGGCAACGCCTGCCTGCAAAAGTTCGCGCGACCCTTCTAAGGAAGAAATTACTTGGCAATCACTGATGCATACACGAAATGGTTCGATGTAGTGCCCTTAACTTCAACGACTTCGGCAGGCAAAAAAGAGTGTTTTAACACTCTTCGCAATGTATGGGCTGCCTGAAATATTGTGACAGACAATGGTCCACACCTCCGATGAAGCGAATTCCGGGATCTATTTTGTCACAGTTACAATTTCAAATATTAAGCAAATAAATATCTAGTATCTATAAACACTATCAGATACGATGAGATAGGCATTAGTGTTTCAACTTTTTTCCTGCAATCTAGCATAATGTAATATTTTGATACGAGAATTATAAAGTTGATACAATTAAAACAGATATATTTAATAAAAATAGCGGTTCTAGCGAAGACCCTGAGAAGCTATCGGCTTCTTCTTCGCGTTGGTATAGTCCTGCTCTCACTTTGTTCTCTTCTTTCACACTTGTAATATTACTCCCCCACAAGAAGAAAGGGCGTCTTGCCGTTTTCCAGAAAGAATAATGGTTTGAGCCTTGGAACGCGGACGATCTGCTCTTGCTTAGCGTGTTATTTTTCAGGAAATTCAAAACGCTTCCGGAAAAAAATTTACTTGGGCTGCTTGTCGAACGAGCAGTTATGGGCCTCGATAGCATGGAAGGAGCTTTTGTGCTGGGCCACCGCGTCGTCGTGATGTCAACAGCAGGACCAAGTCGCCAGGGAAGTATGATACGTCGTAGGAAGTTTGCACACATTACAGGGTTTTAGTAGGTAGTACGGTGCAGAAAACGGGCCCTGTTGCCGCTTGCTACCTCAATGCTTCGAAGCTCCGGCACGAGATCACACTAGCCAAGCAAAGCTCTAGCGTGCGATCTACTAAAAGTCTATATTGGCGATCCTCTGATTTGCGCGTTCGAAAGAGTGCAAGTTTTAGCGCCTCTTCGGTACATTATGTTTTTTCAGACGCGAAGTCTATGCACGTTGACTCGTCTCGTAATGGCAGAAGGAACTCAATCATGATGAAGGGTTGGCAGCAGAAAGGAAGATAAACGGAAGAATAACGGGTTGTACCGTCGCGCGAAGAGTAATAGGGAAAGGTAACTTATAAATAAACAGCGTCCCTTTTGCGATTGTCAGATGATGTGCACATTTAAATTATATCACATATTGTCACAATCTTCTTTTTCTGAGGGTTGCACGCCGTTGTACGTTTGTGAAATATGGCGCAGAGGAGTAGAATATAAACAGTAACTTTCGAAATAAATGAGGGAGCACTCTCAGACAGGAGATGTTTTGGCGCACTGTGCTTCAAGATAAGTTAGTGCAAAATGAACTCGATGACGTCAAAACTGTCCCAGTCAGAAGTGGCCTTGCAACTGCGTACCAAGTGGCATATTCAATTGCTAATGCTAACCAGCGATTGCCAGCTGGAAGCGGTCCTAGGAGGTTTACTCCAACACGCTGAAACGGGTGGTAGGGAGGGGTCAGGGGCTGCAGTAGTCCTGCTGATCGCGTGGATGATATTACATGACTCTGGAAAGGGTCACAGGAAGAGACATATCGCTTTATGTTGCGATATCTCTTTTTCGAGAAGAACCGTTCTTCTACGCGGGCGAAGGTGCGAATGGCTTCCAAATGGTCAGAACAGGGTAAGTCATGACGCTATGTGACCACTGTGGTCTGAAGAGGTTTGGAAATTACAATATTCTAAAGTGCACCATGTGGTCAAGCATTTAGTCGATAAAAAATACTGTCGGGCATAGAGTAGAAATCGGACGATGAGCAATTTGTGCCGGAAGTGAGGTCGTCAAAAATAGCTTGGAGAGTGTAATGGTGGCGTTGCCCTCGTGCGACGTATAGTACAGCGAAAACATGAAACAGCGTGGATATTTCATTATCACATGAGGAGTCCGCAGGGTTACATGAATGTCAAGAAATGCAGTCTGCATCATGGTGAAGCTTTTTATATTTCAGGATTACCGTGTAGTCGTACTCCTGGAGACGAAAAGCCCAGCGTTCCAGGTGACCTACAGGATATTTTAGTTGCGAGATCCAGCAAAGCCCGTGCTTATCTGTAATGCTCAAAAAAGCGTGACCGAAAATGCACCAACCAGATTTTTCGATAGGCCTGACGACAGCCAGGAATTCGCAATTAGAGATGGTGGAATTTTCTTCAGCTGGTTTAAGTGTTCGGCTGGCTTAGTCAATGACACGCTCTTGACCTGATTGTTGCTTCGCCAATATAGCACCGATGCCCTAACCGTCGGCGTCGGTTCGTAATTCAGTTGAAGCGACGTTATCCAAATGTTATAAAATGAAAATACACACGAATCCGGTCTCCAAAGCCACACGAACAGCCTGTAGGTTGTTCGTGTACAATGTAGTGAATGTACCTATCTTTTCGATATCTTGTTGAGCCGACGGTATTTATCACAGAAGCGCCATGTGCCATTTTTTACATGAACGATTGGGGACGACCACGAGCTCGAGGAAGGTTGTATAACAACCTGCACCTCGACGTCTGCTTGTATGATTCGACCTTCAATGATAGATGCCCTTTAGCGACAATGATGTAGAGGAGGTTGTCTACCTGTATTAATGTGATGTGTTGCTGCCGTCGTTCGGACTACAGGGCGACTTCTGAGGTCAAACATAACAAATATTTTGTTGGAAGACCGTCAGCTTTTTTTTAATTTAGTGTCTAATAAAGGTCTATCATTTCCCTGATTTGAGCGACATGGCGATTACCAGTGCGCTGTAACTAGAGGAAGTCGTGTGGCAACAGTAACACTACTGGAGAAGCTCCCTGTGCTAAACCGATAAAGTCTCGGCGAGGGAAGTACCGCTTGCGAAAGAACTTGAGAGATTTGGCTCGAAAAATAATCAACCAGAAGGTACTTAGTGACAGTCGAAATTGAAAGAAGGGCTTATTGTATGGCCAGCTCTATTGTGATGAACACGTCGACACTTGGAGGAGAAATACAGTCTCCGCTAAGCGTGAAACTCTGGTGCGTCATTAAGTAGGGCGCAGAAAGCTGTGTGGTTGAGTGGTTGTCGATAGAACACATTTTGAACCTTAATGTTCATGTTGGGTGTGTGGGAGCATCAACGTCAAAATCGATATCTCCCGTCGCAAAGAGTATTAAGTCACAATGAGTAAAACGGAAACCGCAGCAGGGGATCAAAAAGTTTGGACAGCTAGAGATGACCGTAAAACAAAAAGGTCGTTCAATGATAAAAAAAACACGTCCGACGCAAATGTCAATGGAAAGCATGGTGTAAGGCGCAAAAACAACGGACACAAAAAAGAAATCAGACATACAAGCGCCACTCACAACTATATTTGCACTTTTCAAATATAGCTGTGAGTGGCGCCTGTATATCTGGTTTTTCTCATGTGTCCGTTGTTTTTGCCCCTTCCACCATGATTTCCAACGTTCACCAACTAGCCCAACTAGCAGTCCTTGGTCAATGGAGTGTATAAGGCCGCTTTTTGCGCTCATCAGAAGTCTAGTTTGGCGTTGTCGAAAGTTTGCGTAATTGGTGTTTGATATCTTCTTTCATAATAAAAATAGTGGCTCCTGTGTCGTCAGGGACCTCTATAACGACACTGTCAAATCCAACAGGCAGTTGGTTACGGACAGTGGCAGATAGGGCATTCAGAGTTTTAGGTTGCAGTGATAGTGATGCAACCTCACCTTTTGAAGTCGCATCACTTAGTTTTCCGAGTTGCGGCGTCAGGAGCCGGTGACATCAAGCGGCGATGTGAAGGTGGAATGGACTGGCTGCGACGGGGGAACGTTGAGCGGTAGTATTGCGACCGGGCGGGAAATTCGTCCTTTGAAGAAGGGCCAGTTGGAGATGACGGAGCGAATCGATCCTCGAAGGAGCGGCAGTAGCTCATAAAGGAAAAAGTACGTTGTTGACTGTTCCATTGACTGCTGCAGTAACGGGCGATGTGACCAGCAGCGCTACAATGAAAGCAGATTGGGCAGTTGTCCGGAGTTATTCATTCTGCTGGGCTTCTTGGCGGAGCTTTACAAGTTCCCGGATCATAAATTGGGAGATTTAAAAAAAGAAACATGTTCGGCGTGATGGTGGCGGATCTTCAAGTCGTTTAATTCCTTGGCGGATCACAACTTAGACCGTTGATGGTGTAAGGGGCTGTGGGTTTCCGGTTGAGCGAGAAAGCGTTGTAGGTAGGAGCGTAGCTTCTAGCTCATGCCGGAATATCGTTGCTAATTGTTCTGATGTCGGAGTTTCGTCACATGTCGAGGTGGCTGTGGTATTAAAGAGGCGTATAAAGTTGCATGTGATCCGACGTTATTTTACCACTCCAAATCCCCGTCATTCCCTTACAAAGTCCTCGACGGTCGTACAATTAAAAAAAAAGACCTGAAGAGCACCGTCGGCGATGCCCTCCAGAACGTGCGAAATTCGCTAGTAGTCGGCCATGGAGGCGTCAGCTTTCGGAAATAGGGACAAGGCGTCTTGTACGTATGCCACATATGACTTGGTCGAGGTCTGGACGTGGGAAACTAGTTTGCGCTTTGCCGGTAACTTGCGGAATGTGGGATCGCCGAAGAAGTGCCGTAGTTTGTCGTTGCTCATGTCCAAGAATGCGATCGTTTTTTGTGAGTCAAAAACCATGTCCGCACTGTACGTTTAATAGAATAAATGATGTTGGCTAGCAAGATAGTGGTGTCCCATTTGTTGGGGATGCTGATGCGTTTTTACAAGTGAATCCATTTATCGACGTCATGATCCCTGTGCCAGGTAGATGACCAGGGTCTTTTGGGTGGGAGATGATCAGTGGCCGTTGGCTTTGTGGTGGAGCGTCTTCGGGAATTTTGACTGGTGGAGGAAGGCGGCGGTTTCGAAGTTCCAGGCATTGCTTCGCAGAGGTACGTAAGTTGCACTTTCACCATACTATGTGGTGCTTATCAAATAGTGTAATTACATTGAAGGTGGATATTGAAAATGCCGGTTTCATCAGAGATCCTGAGAAACCCTCTGCTTTTACTTCTTTTTTGTCTTCGTCCAGTTACAGTGGCTGGAAAGGACATGAGTCAGCATCGCGCAGCCTGGTTTGTTGCGGCGGCGTCCTGTTATATAATAACGGCGATATGTGGCGCTCTCATTGACTGTGAGATGCCTATTGCAGACGCCGGGCCGGAAAAGGCTAGTTCGTTGGGTTACTGCTTCTAGATCCTGGTGCTCTTCCCGGAAAGATTGACCCATGTGTTCAGATTTCCCCGGTGATAAAACGGCAAACACCCTGTTTTTCTCCCAGATGCACCCGGCGTACATTTCCACGAAAAAGAAAGCTACCATAGCCTCCCTTTTTGTAGTTCCCGACGACGACGGTGACGACAAAAGCAATGGCAGGTTTATTCTTTTGGTACCTTAGACACATTCGCAAATGCAACATAATTTAACTTCCAAAAGTATTTTAAGGGGCACATATCGCGCGCGATGCTTTCTCGCGGAAGAGGAAAGCACCCGAATCGCAGCGGACTCAAGAGGCGACGTATCTCAGTGTTCACAGCAGCGCCATCGCTTCATCCTAACCGGCCGGCAGCTCTTCTCGCAGATCGATGCGGAGACCTCCCGTTGTAGTCCACTGATCTCTGTTGTGGTAGTCTGGGCTGCGGATCGAGGCATTTCTTGCTGGGGTAGAGTGGCACCACCGGCCGTGATTTCTTGTCACAAACAAATGTATTGGAGTCGAAGGGAAAAAGAAGTGCCGTTTCCTCCGTTTCACAGCTGTTGTCGTCAAAAAAACCGAATTGGCTGATTTTCACGAAGACTGTAAAATAGGTTGTGCATAAACACTAAAACTATTAGCCTTCACAGTTTTATAGATCTATGTTTTTTTGTCAAGAATGACTCCGCTGATTGAAAAACGTAACGCAGCTCAATGAGGCGAGAGTTACATAGAGTTACCGCGAAGTCGGTGGCGGTTTCGATGAGAGGGGTTTAGCAGACGACAAGCTTAAGTGCCTTGGTAAGCTGAATTCGCTCATTCCCGAAAGCCGATGTCACGATACAACGCTTTCAGTATTCATCAACTTCTGGGCTTCCTCGAGGACGGTGTCTTTGACGGCAAGCTGCTTTGTTCACTCCGCAATGAGAGCAAGCTTGCCAACTCATCCGTGGGTACTACGGAACGCTTGATTCTTTAATTGCGTTCGAACGCTTCACAAACATTGATTCCCTCTCTCAACACACGATATAATGATCACAGCAAATATTAAAATATACGCCTTCGAGCACAACATGCGGGCTTCAATATTTCTACATTTGCGTGTTTCTCACATAGACTTGTGAGTACGGACTGTTGTCAAGTAATGACCACCGGTGGTGCCACCTACGGTCTCTCGATCCGCGATTGAGCCTACTATAATAGATAGCAGTATTCCAGCCAACGTAGTCAAGTCCTTCTCCGACTTCATTTTCTGATTTCTCCCTTTTATCGATTATACAAGGACGAGGTATTGACGTGCACAAAAAAAACGTAATTTAACAAACACAAAACAAGATTTAAAAAAAATAGACAACAGAGCAGTCTCAAACACATCAGTTTCTTTTCTTTTTCTTTCCTTTCTTAGATTTCTTCATTTGTCTAGGAGTTTTATACGTATGACCGCACACCAGCGTCCGTGCATTGTTAACCATATTTTATTTATTGCAGAGAAAGTATACCAACATTTTAAAAACACAATACCTGTGCCACAACGCAAACGTTTTATTCGAAAAACGAAATAACGATGCGGAAATACGTCACCAGAACCCCCGGGGTACTCAGGCATCGCTAGGTATTTTCCCGAACCTTTGTACGTATAACCTGCAAATATTGGTGAATGATATCCGAAGGATCTTTCGGCAAGAAATCTAGAGCCAAAACGTACTTGAAATTCTGGTTGAGTCAATCAGTGTAAAATACATTTTACCTCAATAGATTTCAAGGAAAGCAGCGTTCTTCTTCTTTCCTTCGCCAATTACGTCAAAAGCAGCTGCTTCGATTATCGCAGAGTTTCCTTGACGTCATTCGTCCTGTTTGCAGAAGATTCTTTTACTATTCTTTTCTTTGTTTATTGTTCAATCGACAGCTATGTTTCGTTACAACATTGCGTACGCCTTTGTTATCAATTTGGGCGTGTGCCGAGCTTGTTAGCTTAAAGGTAAAGTTTGTTGCGGTGCAAGTTAATTGTACAATAAATTAAAGTGACCGATCTCGAAAAGCGTTTGGCGCATGCGTGAAGCCTTTAATTTCGTTCACAGGAGGCAGGTGGTAGTGCCCGAGACGATTTGTGCGGTTCTGTTCCGTGCTGTGCAAGCTCCAGTGAGGTTGTCGCACTTGCAGAACGACTAATGTTCGCCAGCCACCGCTGCATCGCGGCAGCGGTGGCTGGCGCTGCTGCAATGCATCGAATGAACTTTAGTCGTTCTGCAAGTGCGACGACCACACTGGAACTTGCACAGCACGGAACAGAACGGCACAAGCGGCCTCGGGCACAGCCGCCTGCCAAACAAGCTGGTGACTTCAGACTATTCTCTCTGGCGGCGACGCCTTCGGAAAAAGGAAAGGATTCATATTGCGATAACAACAACCGCCCCTTCAACGCCCAAAAAACAATTCTTACAAAAGAAAATTAGAAAGAATCTAAATTGGTTCTGTTTCTGAAGAAAAACACTTAAATTGTCTTCCTTTTGCCTTTAGGATAACGACTATCGAGGATACTTTTTAAGCTAGAGCACCGATGCGGAAGAAAGCCATTTTAAAAGTACCGTTGAAGCCTCTCCTCTCAGGAATGTGACATCATATCCAGATTTTCGAAATCTTCGCTCTCGCGCATATCCAGCGCCTATCGAAGCTATGCACCCGCACTCTTGCTTTTTTCGAAACGGTCAGAAAACGATTTCGCGACCGGTGTCAATGCGGGCGAACAGTGACAATAGACCATTTGCTATATTACCCAAGAACCAAGGAGAATGCAGGGATTAGTGTTACACGGGCCACACGCCCACACCCTCCTTGTATAAAAGAGTCGAAGTAAATAACCAAAATAAAGCGTTGACGAACGAGCGTGCGAGATCCCATTTGTTTTATGTATTTGCTTTAGAAAAGTTACTACTGCTTAGGCTAGCACGTGCGGCGCGTGGGACACCACTCCTTGCATTCTCCTTGATGCTTGGGTAATATAGCAATAGGTCTATTGCCAGCAATGCCACTGGCCGCCGCCATGTCTCTGCTTGTGCGGACAAGCCTGTGCATGTTCAAGCTTGCCAAAGCTATGTTCTCGCAAGCTGCACGGGCTTGCACTCGTGACGCACCAGTTTGGGCACCATGCTTGCAATTCACTATTCTGGAGTCACTGAATGCTCCCACAGTACCGAATTCCATTCATTCGGCCTACCGGAAGTGAATTCCAGCCGATCCCAGTTCTTATTGACTGGTTTAACCCATGGCGGAAGTCATGAGTCGGCCATTTTGAAGACAAGCTTTAAACAATAAAAGAAACGTATATAAAAGATTTCCGGGTTGCCACGGCAAAGGCGGGTACGCACAGGTGGGACCTCTGGGCATCGATGTGTTAGGACCGAACGAAATGTGCATTAATTTTTTCTTTATTTTTCATCTATGTAGCCGCCGCTTACCAGGTTCCCCAACAAAGATTCCCCGCTCGTTTTCTTGCTCCGGTTGTGCTGGGGCTGCATTTCAAACTGTACGCCCCAGACACTAAGCCTAACACCCGACTTTGATGTGTTTCGAGGCAAGGTTGGATTAGATTGGATTTTTGAGATGCAAATAAGTTTAAGGCTATAATGCACCAGGTACATAAACTCATCAGTTAGATACTTTAGACCTTTGTTACGGATAAAAAAAAGGCGCGGGATGGCCAAAAGCACGCCTTTCGCGTAAGACGCCTCAAATTATGAGGGCTGGAGAAAAGCAGCTTTCTGCGTTATATTTGGAACTCTTTTTGTTTGCGTTCAGGCCATTAAAAAGCATGCGGGAAGCGCATCAGCACCCACCTCGTATCGCTGTGCCGCAGTGTTCTTAAGCAGCAAAAAGGCCACCTGCTTCCATCGCCGTCATCATAGCAACGAATGCTGAATGACCTTTTCGGACGGGGCGGTATCATTGGGGAGCGTGATAAGTTCCCTCCTGCCCCCTCTGCGGTTCACACCGCTTTGCGGCGACAGTCTGCAGCTGCTCATTACAAAGCAATTAATCTTCGGCTAGCAGACAGCGTTCAGAAAATCGGCAATCGTTGCCATGGTGCCGGCGATGAGAGCAGACGTCATTTAAGCTGCGGGATAACGCTGCGGCGCAGCGATACAAGGTGCGTGCTGAGGCCCCTCCCGCATGCTTTTCAATGGGTGGAACGCGAACAAGCAAAGCTCGAAGTAATGAGTTAACACAGATGGCTGGTTTTTTCCAGCGCCTCAATATTTGACAAGTCTTACACGAAAATTATGCTTTTAAACGAGAGTTTGGAGATAGTTTTTTTTTTACAACAACATGGGTTTAAGGTATTAATGTGCATTTATATTATTTCTGAAAACGGTTAAGGAGAAAAATGACCTATAGTAGCAGATGATAGGATAATACCATGAACATGAGGTGTGTGTAAGTGTAGAATGTAAAAACATGAACTCAGGGCACTAAAATATAATCACAATCGGCGTAGAAGGCTCATTGCTTTGATGAAATGAAAACTCAAGGGTGTGGAGTAAGAGGTTTGTCGCCCAGTAAAATCTTGATCTGCAATGGGGTATGCTTCTTGTATAGCTGCGAAAAATGGCGACGGCGTTCCTGGCCATACGCACAACATTCAAGTGAAATACGAGGTGTGGTGCGATGGCCATGGAAATGCTCACACACCGGGGCATCTTCGCCACGCTAAGGATACCCATGCGTCAGTCGCGTATGGCCACTTCTTAGGCGACCAAGAACCATCTTGTAGAAACGTTCGCGAAGCCGGGCACTCTCCCATTCTTTCAGTAAATGCTTCACCGTATGCAACTTGTTGGTTACATATGAATGCTACTCATGTTGCCATTTTTGCATTATGGAACGTTTAACCGTCTTGCGATAATCGTTTTCGGGGATTTATCTTGTGTCCACAAAGTTTGTGAAAAAAGAGCCAGCATCCGGATCTGCCTTTTTGTTGCCTAGGATGACCACGCGACTTGGCATCCACCAGAAGATAATTTCATCGTTTAATAGCAAACTTTTGATAACTGAAATTATCTTATTTTGCAGCTGAGCAACCAAAGGGTTGGTAGCAAAACTCAGTGAAACAAGGGCTTTTAATGCTTTTAAAGTGTCCGTGTACACCACGGAGCGCCGAAGCTTTCTTTAAATGTATATTCCACAGCAAGTAATGAACCATGCAACTCGGCTGTTATAATTGTAACAGAAGAATTAAGTTTTTTTTTAATATGGCAAACAGTTGGTAAAATATTGCACAACAAACAAAATAATCAGTCTTAGTACCATTTGTGTAAATGTTGAAGTGGCGCTGGTAGTGGCTTTGTATTTCAGAAAATTCTTGCTTGAGCACTTTATCTGGAGTGTCCCTGTTTCTGTGTATTGTCAAAGGGACGTTACAACCAAGCAGATGTGCATTCTGACACCGTCCTTGCTATTTTCCAACAGCATTACGCAAAATGTAAGTTTTATTTACCGGTATGTGCACCAATTGTTTCTTAATTTATATATATATTTCATGATAGATCGTGATCATACCTTGGTAATGATAACCCATAAAATATATATAATGCAGATTTTAATTTTCACATATGATATCAAAATATATACAAAAAATAGCTTCATTTGCGATTTTTGGTGATATGAGGTCATTAAAATATCTTAAGTTGGTCTCGCGTAAGAATTTAAGAAACTTTGCCGGCAATCGTCAAAGGCTAATTGTTATATATTTTGTTCTATGATATTATTATACAACATATTTTTTATTAAGCAGATTGATATCTATTTTTATACTGATATAAAAGAGTCCCTGTGCAATTACTTGAGAAGTGACCAAATACCGAGCGGTCAAACCTGCAATACGCGAAAGGTGGGAGATACGTCAATTCTGCCCTGGGTCGTTTCATTGGTAAATACCTTAAAATAAAACAACATAATCCGCCAAGGTTGCTGTTTGTGTTCTCTTTAATTTGACGAACACAAACAAGAATTATACACTTTTGTAAAATTTAATATATCGACCCCAAAACCCTCTCTGAATTGAAAGGAAAACGCCCATAAAATATTTAGATATAGATTGCGATATGAAATGGACGCTCAAATGCACCGAAGTATCCATTAGGGTTCTCGGAGTTAACGGAACGATCTACTCAAATTATCCAACGTAGTGTGCACCATAAGAATTACAGCTGTATTCAGAGCTTTCATCTAGGCATTTTAGTTTAACTCGTATGCAGCGCCTTCGTGCGAAGCATTATTTCAAGACAAAAACCTGAGACCTCAGAAGAAAAGAACGAGACAACAGACAATGTTCTTGGCTTTTCGTTAATCCGGGGTTCTGTCTTAAAATATGTTCAAACATCAACGGCCAGTGTGAGCCCAACATTTTCTCCGTCGAAACAGTTTTATGTAACACACAGTCCCCTCTTGTTTGTTATCGTATTGACCTAATGAATCAATCACCAAGCGTCGCTATTTTTCTAGCTGGCGTTCTATGTACAAATTGATTTTTTTTTAATTCATGAAAAATGAACAAGTAAATCTGAAAGTTATATTTTACTCGGTGATATCTCCCACAAAGGCATGTTCAGAAAGTACTGCAGAGCGAATCAGTAGCCCATAGCAGAGAATAAAATCCCCCACCTTAGTAACCTTCGATAGATGAGGTGTCGTTGCTAGATTGTCTTGGTTTAGAGCCACGTAATAACCTACGCTTCAGGGTAACGACACTTACCCATGTTGGGGCTTAAAATGATGGTTCCCAGTTATCTGAAGTTTTGTCTGAAATCAATGGAAATACTTTTGCGTCCTCCACATATGTTTAAACATTTCGCGATAGTGCAAAGCAATATTACATGAGCTTTATAACACCGAGTCTAATGCTGAGGAAGCGCCGATACTCCAAGTCCCTAGTTGCAGTAACGCTTTTACCTGTCATTAAGTCAAGAATCCTTGACATCTCACAACTGTTATTCAGCTCAACTAAGTTGCCCGGTGTTACACAGTACATGGGCCAAAAAAACCCAGATGAGATGCACGTAAAGAGACACAATTAAAATCGAAAAGAAACCAAAACCGATGTCTCAATTTGCATTTTTTTAACTAGCGATGCAAATCAAATTTAAGCAAACTTTTCATTACTTACAAACGCTTCAAACCATATAAAATAATATTTCATTTTGTTTCTAGAGCAAGGCAACGACAATCATAACGTTTCTCATGAACTCACGCAAGAAAGAAACAATGAAAATGTCATCGGCACCAACAGTCATCGGGCCACCCTCGCCGAGTGTTGGCTTTCGCGACGTTGCGTGATTGTTGTAGCGGCAGCTCCTTGCACGGAACAATACCTCTTTCGACAATATTTGCTGTTTTTTGGGGAGACATGATTTCATCACGTGTATTTTTCTATATGTGTTTTTATAACGCAACAAATTAAGTAATACACTCTAAATGCTTTCGATATATATCACACGTATTAGTTTTTTTTTTATTTGTTTTTGTTTTGTTTTTTTGCTAAGGGACGCAAAGTTAAATGAGCAACAAGGCCGAAGAAAAGCAAAGGAGACAAGGCGGAAAGCCGTAATGTTTGCCTGATTGTGTTAAACAAAAAAACGCACTATCTGATTTTAACTTTCACTTTATACGGCTGAGATGTGTCGCCTCACGCGTTCTGAAGTAAAGTATCCTGTTGGGACATCCCTTCAGGCTCAATGTACGCGTCTAGGTTGTGTACGAAATTGTTTACTGATTTTGCTTCGGTGTATCTCGAATTAGTGAGCGTCGGCACGCTTAACCGCGGGTGGGGCCCAGACGTAGGTACGCGGCTCGTCGCACCTGCACCCCAACGCATTTTGCTAGAAAACGCCTGGAATATCGCAGTCTCGACGCACATCAGTTCGCAAACCTCTCGCGCGCCTACCGCTGGAGCCGGGGGCGAAGACCCGACAAAGAGCGCTACTGCTGCGTTTGCATACGCACTCGCGCCATCTCCGGCGCCGGTGACTTCATTCGAAACTTACTGGACTCCGGTCTCATGTAGAATTTAGTGTTCTTGAATTTGGGGATGGTTAAACGTTGAAGGTGGGGTTGTCGAAAGGAGCAAAGGAAACAAAACTTAAAGTACAAACAAAACGAAAGGCTGGAAATCGCAATTCATGGGACTCCCCGGGGACAAACACAGGCAACGACAGACCGATCGGCACTCATGTGAGGCGCTAATTATTCCGGATCGTTGTTTTGCTCGATCGCGTAGTGCTCCGCACTCACTAAAGGAAACCTATCAAAGAAACACGGCCATGAAAAACAGCATAAGGAGTGTAAGAGTTGAGCTGGCGGACACATCGACCTTCTGCCCAGCTGATGCTCCGGCCTGCGACTCGCTGATATAAGGCCTCGCTGTAGTTGGCTCTCACGGGTCTAGAGTGCCTTTATGTGCGCTTCGCATAGAGCGATGCCATCTGCCTCCTTCTCTTTCCCACACCCTCTTCCACCGCCATTTTGTTCCTCTCATTGTTTCCCCATGCGCCGGAAAGTGGCCTTTGTGTCCATCGGTCCTCCCATCCGAGGGGGAGAATGCTAATCCTCCATTCGTGGGTTCCACAACGCTGCTCCGAACTTGTGAGATAAGGTGCTTGTTTCCGGGAGGGTTTTAAACCCCACGGATTATCGCCGAGAACCAAAATGGCTGCTGATTTGTCGGCGAGTGGTATTACAAAGGGTTGCATCACCCTAGCAAAGCGCACATGAAGGCTCCCTACACAGGCCCTGAGTCAGCCTTCCACTGACATGACGCTTTCCCGCCACTGGTCTTTGTCGGTCCGGTGTCGGCCTTCGGCAGACCAAATGCTCAGTCCACGTCTTTCTCTCAGAGCGCTCTAATCTGGAGTGTCGCGGGTCTTTTTGAATCCGGCCGCTCGTGATCTTCCAAGCCTTTTCTTTCTTCTTTCTTTCTTTTTCACGTCCTGTGTTGTATTTCTTTTCTTCAGCAACAGGTTCCATACATGGCAAAATAATTACTCAATTTCCTTGGCTATCTTGTTTTTGTTCAGCGCTGGAATACTAATATCTTCGAACATTTGTGAGCACACAGACCTGCCACATTGTACCGCGAAATGCAGCAAACAACTTCATCCCGCTTATATTCTCGTGTAACAGTTACACGGCAACAATCGCAGATTTTTATCGCAGTATACACTACTGCTCAAGAACTCCCCGCGACACTTTTATAAGCCATTATTTCTTGCTGTTATATTAGCCGGCGCTAAGGAGTCTGTCCTTGATTCGAGCACACGAGCCTTCTTGACTCTGAACCCGGGGTCTCCAAACTTTTTAGCTAAGGGGCCGGATCGGGGATCTGTCGCGGTCTCGAGGGCGGAGAAATAAATAAGTAACTAAAATAAGGAAACAGCAAATAAATATTATATATAATCATTTAAATACAAAATTGTTTAGAGTAGCCATGAAAAAAGAAACTAAGACGATCATGTTTACATATACTTTATATTAAAATGTAATTTTGCTAAGAATAATATTACACAATTATTGGGACAAATAAAACTCATCAATCGAAGCGCCTAGGAACTTTCGCATGTTCACAAAGGGCCCAACACTAATCAGAATGGTAGAACTGATGCTGACAATGTGCAATAGTAATATTATGTTGCCATAAAATTTATGCTGTAACAGAAAGGAATCGCAGCATACGATTAGTTACACAGATATGAATCAGGGGACTAAGAAACAACAGGCAGCCTCTTCTCGTTCTTCGTGGTGTCTTAGTTTGCGCGGTTGGTGCGCGGCGCCTT